>QLSR01000372.1:1007047-1098251 GCA_031780015.1 Citrullus colocynthis
CCCAGGGGGAACACAGGACTGCCACAAGTAAAGCTAACAAAAAAATAAAAAGGAAAATGGAATATGACGAGTGGTTTGGTTTGGGCATCATATCATAGAGATTCCCATCACAGCATCCAACCAACCAACTAAAACGAATAACACAAAAGACTCGCACGCACACCGCAGCGCCACCGCTCCTCAATTTTTATTATATTAATTTTTTGTTAATTTCATTCCACAAGCAATTAAAAAAAAGAAAAAAAAAAAAAAAAAAAAAAGAAAAAAGCAAGACAAAATCAATTTTGTTTAAAAAAAACTGTACCAAATATCCCAACTCATGATTGAGTGTTGAAAAATATGTTTACATTTTATGAATTTGTTATATTTTTATGGGAAAAAATTAAGCATTTTTTAGTGTTAAAATGTCAAACCCCCCTCCTGAGTTACCCTCTTAAACCCAAAAAGAGACGTGAAGACAACAAACATCGAACCTTTTACGACATCTACTGTCATCTACTTACATACTTAACATGCATAACTTGAACAATCGAAATTTTATTAAACAAACTTAGAGTCTATACAATGACAAGCTCGGAAAGCCAATTCTAAATACAATAAGCTATCCTTAGGCAGACTTCGACTTCGCACGGCAACGGAAACTCCTCAGCTACCTGAAAAGAAGAACATAAAATAAAGAGTGAGCTAAATAGCCCAGTGAGTGACAAAGGGCACCTCTTGACCCTTAAATATAAACAACACAAAGCAATGCAGAACATAATATAATAAACAACATAAATGTGCCTCAATTTCTTTGTATCCTCTATATTTTTCTTTTGGCTCAACCTTGCATAACTAACCTTTGCCTTCCCTTACTTAGCGGCAACATGTCTTACCCTCGCTGACATAACCACTCCTTACTGACGCACATGGCTCAGCAACATGACTTATCCTTTTAAACTGTATTCTTACCTTGTTGGCAACACACAACTCAGCAAAAACTTATTTCCTTCATGTTGTACCCCTACTTTTTTCTCTTCAAACTTTAGCCTTTACATTGTAACCATAACTACTCAACTAGCATGCACGGCTCAACTAAGTTCAAACCATCTCCTACGTGCATATAGACTTACCTTTCAGGGATCAGAAACTAGGCTCGTCGGCTCTCTAACCATCCCACAAGAGATACTTCCATAGGCTCAAGAAGTGTTTGGTAATCCTCTGCCATCCCATGGGTAATTAAGCTGCCCATATGCCTTCTTAATGTACTTCAACATTGGGGTCCTTAGAATATATCAATGTCTTCTCAATGTACTTCAACATTGAGTTCGTCTTCTACAGCTTAAGGGTACAAGCATGGTTTAACACATGTATTCAACCATAACCCTAGATAATCTTGCTCGAGTATTAAATATTCTGAGTATCCATAATTTTTGAAGCCAAATCAACATGCTTACTAAATTCCCAACATAATAGGAAAGCGTACTACATCATGCTAATAATTTCATGCATCCCTAACTAGTCTTAGCATGAAGAATATAGAGGTTAGTCGCTCACCTTCTCCCGAAAACTTTAGTACTCAAGCCTCTTTATCCTTGCTATACTACGCTCTTTCAACCCTTAGCTTGCTCTTTACTTCTCGAGCACACAACTAAGGTTCTGGCTTTTGAAACTTGCCCACAAGCAGCCTTGTGGACAACCAAATAGCTCAACAGACGCCTCAACAACTTCAGATGGATGCTTGGCTAACCCCTAGAATGCATAGCTGTTAGTTGAATGTTTGGATTGCTCCTCTTGGACGTAGGGCAGTCTTCCTAGACACTAGACAACACTCTACTGGACGCAAGACATCTCTTTGGACGATAGGACAGCTTCCCTTGGACGCCCAACTCACCCCATAGACGCATGGTCCTTCCTTTGGACGCAAAACAACTTCTCATTGCTCCCCAATCAACTTGACAAACGCATGGTGATTCCCCCTGCCTTGCCAACAGAGTTTCTTTCCCTTGTCAACGAAGTTTCTTTCCCTCTCTCTACTTTCTCTTCATCCCAAACTCAAAGTAATATCATTTTCTCAGGAACTCAAGCCTATTTATAGGACTTGGATGACAAGCCTTGTCATCCAATCCTTTCCTCCAAGCTTGACACATAACCTTATACATGTCTCCATCATGTTTTACCTTTGCATGGAAGACAACACCTCCTACTTGTGATTTGTTCAACTCAAAAACCGCTACCTCCTACTTCCTCTTATACCTTTGGACGCATCCTCTAGCTTCCCGAGCCTTACTTATGAGTCCAATCCTTGCTTAGAATATTCACCATGCATTTCACTTGGCTTACACCATGCGTTCCACATGTGATTTCTCTTCAACTATGCGTTTCAACTTGGGAGTTCACTTGTAGTTCCTCATGTATGCATCCAACACACCCAACCTTCCTTGTACTTAGCCAAAATCTTGCTCCATGCTAGCCTTCTATGCTTTTCACTCTAGCATGAACAACTTGATCTAGGAGTTTCTCTCTTATTCAAGACAAGTTGGTTTACTCCTAGTCAAAAACCTTTCATCATGTGTTCATCACCTCCCTTTTGCTCTTAGGGTTTGTTTTTCAACTATTTAAAGTCATCTAATACTTAGCTAAAGTCTCCTCGAGACATGACTATGCGTCCATCAAGTTTCTCTTGGCTTTGATGTCTCTTTCAACTACCATAAACTCCTTAATACTTAGTCAACTTTGCCCCAAGCTTTCATCATGTGTTTAACATGCTTTCCCTATGTGTTTAAGCTCTCATTTTTTCCTACCGAGGCTTGTGTTTCAACCTTAATTCTAAACTATCAAGCTAACCCTGAACTGTGCTTCCAACTTCCTTCTTTAACAGTTAGAAAATTTCTTTTCCTCTAATGTCCTATGCGTTCAAGGCTTGTCTTCTAGCATAGTAATGATGCTTAGCAAATTCCACAATGCACTTACCTCCTTGTCGTCCAACATTGGAAAAATCACCTATCGGTGGTTTTCTCCAAAACTCTTTTTATAACTCATTCTCTTCTCAAACCTCAAGTTTGCACATACACTTTTTCTTCCTTCCCTTCTTGTCAATGCATAACTCTTTATACAACAGTCAAAATTTGTCCAACTCCACAAGCTCATAAATTTGTCTCAAGAATTTTTCAACTCCACCAGTTTGTGCTCAACGTTTACTCCCAATATCCACTAGTTTCTTTCTTTTATAGCATACATGTACTAGGTTAGAATTCTGGGTCTCACATAAAAATTTTATTCCAATGGATGTAGGGTTGGAAATTATAAAGAAAAAAACAAAAAGAATTATACAAAATCAATTTGTTTAGAAAAATTGCACCAAATACCCAACTCAACTCTACACCCTAAATACAACATTCCAACTCAACTCTAACTCCCAAAAAATTCAGGGTGTGTTTGGAATACATTTTCAAGTGTTTAATTTAAAAAATAAGTCATTTTAGAAAAAATTAAAGTGTTTAGCAGCTATTCAAGATAGATTTTGAAGTGTGTTTTAAGCAATTTTATCAAAAAACCTTAAATAAAAATGAGTTTTTCTTAAAATATTTTTTTCTCTAGTCAATCCAAATTGACCCCTAACTCTCCACTTAATTATTATCAATTCCACCCAACCCGACTCTTTTATTTCAGTTTGAAGGTTATCCTCATTAGTTGTCTTCACGTTCTGGTGTTCCCGGCCCCTACCCTGTTCTACTTCTTGCTTCTTGTAGAATGGCGGTTCCTCTCGTCAATCTTGCTCCGAATCTCATAGTTTCAAGGCTTTGCTTCGGTTGATTCGATTATTTCTTTTGCTTCTTACTTTGCAATCCTCTGGTTCCGTTTGACCTAATTATTCATCTTTGCATTTTCACAGGTACCATGACGTTCGGCGAGCAGAACTCTCTGCTTCAGTCATTTCGCCTCCTTGACCAAGCTTTCGATGCTGGCATCAACTTCTTTGATTCTGCAGAAATGTATGTTGGCCTCGCTCTCTTTTTCTAGTCCATTCTATGATTCCTACATTTCTCACTAATATAGAATTCCACTTCCGAGAGTTCATGTTTATTCCTTCTCTATATGCATTATGCAACCCTATATCCAGGTATCCAGTGCCTCAACGTTCTGAGACTCAGGGCCGGAGCGAGGAGTACCTTGGCCATTGGATCAGAAGCCGAAAAATTACTCGGGATCGTATTGTTTTAGCTACAAAGGTTTGCCTCTCTCTGTGCGCGTGTGTTTCCCGTATCGCGATATTCTGCAACTTGGCCCAGACCAATTTCGCAATTGATTTTATTTATTATTATTCTTGTGTTGTTTTCGTTGGTTATTTGTGGAGTCAGCTTTTTTAACCTTCCTTTGGTCAATGTAAAGGCATAAAGATTGTGAACTATTGAGCTTGTTACATGGTGTATGGTTTCTTTTGTAGTTTTTCTGTTAATATACTACTGACGAGTTTAGGTAGTTCAGCTTGAGTTCTTTCTTAAAAAAATAGGTACTTAATAGTTCAAAGAATAGGTAGAGAGAGATTGTATAATCTCTATGATATTTTTCATTAAGTAATTTTTTAATAGTAGAAAAAATAGGTTGAGAAAAATTGTATAATCTCTGTGATATTTTTCATTAACAAAGAACATATTGGATCATAAATCAACATGCGTCTGAACGATAAGTAGAACATCTGACATCAAATGAACAGTAGTGGAGCAGTAGGTACTACAAGTACAGGATCAGCTGCAGTTAGAAGAAAGCCTAAGAAGCGTATTCAATAAGAAAATTGGGTCTTGAAATGAAGGAAAATTTAGAGGAGTTTAAGTATGAAGTGAACGATTAGCAAAAGGAAAAATGGTTTCATGTAGGTGAACATGCTGAGCGACAGTGGACTTTTTGGTGAAAGGGTTATAACAAATATATCCTTTATAATCAAGGGTATTATAGCCAACAAAAACGTTTTGAGAAGTTTTAGGCTTAAGATTATGCTTATTATAAAATTTTAACAGAGTTCATTACATGCACATCACACCTTTAAGTGAAAGAAATTAGGAGGATGACTAAAAAGTTCCTCAAAGGGTGATAAGTGATCAAGAGTTGAAGGAGGCATACAATTAATAAGAAAAAAAGTCGTGGAGAAGGCATTCGACAAAATATAAATAGGAACAGACGAGTGAAAAAACAATGATAAGACAGTTTTAGCAATATGTTTATGCTTATATTTGACAAAGCTATTTGTTTAACATCCAAATATGCAACAAGGGTATTGTAAGTGGTAGAGTAGTCTTGCTACGTCATAGAAAGTAAAGAAAGAAATGAAGCTGTTTGTTCTAGGGTATAAGGAAAAGATTTATGTAAAATTCCATTGGAATAAAAAAATAAAAGAAGTAAATAAAAAGGCAACAAAAGACTTTACAAATTCACTGCTGCCATCAGAATGAAATACTTTCCGTTGATCAAAGAGAAGGTTTTCAACAAAAGGAACAAATTTAAGAACAACATGCACTTCATATTTATTGGCTAAAGGAAAGAGCCAAGTAAATTTGCTTGATCTCTAGGTTTTCATAGTATACAGTCCAAACAAGCCAGTAGTGGCAAGGCTGATCTAAATATGTTATAAAAAGTATTTGTTTTTTAAAGTGCTGTTAGGATCCTACAGAATCTCTAGCTTTCTAAACTACAAATTAACTGATTATTTTCCCTCTTGGTTGGGTTGCTTTGGTTTTAGGAATGGCCAACATAAATTTGAAACTTAAAATTGATTGTTTCTTGGAACTTTTATGTCGAGACAAATTCTGATACAATCATGCAGGTTGCTGGACCATCTGGGCAAATGACTTGGATACGAGGCGGACCAAAGTGTTTGGATGCTAAAAATATTACAGAAGCAATTGATGCTAGGTCTATAGTGTGAAATCACATATTTTCATAGATAGATATCAGGAATAAATACATTTTTTTGTCCTGGAAGTTTCACAAAGAGTTTCTTTTGGTTTCTAAGTTTTAAAAATCTTATAATTTAATACTTGCAATGATTGAAATATTTCAAATGGTTATTCTATCAGGTTTTTCACACTGAAGCGACATTTCTAATTGATTTTAGATCATTTTTGTGGAAATGTGGCATTATTTACCAAAAATTCATATATTTTTTTTGTGATGTGACAAAAAATTTGAAATCCAAACTTTTTCCTCCTTCCGTCCCTGTTGCCCACAATCAATAAGATATCATGGCTAGTCATCACTTAACCTCCCTTTTTCCAACAGTTCCCCGCTATCTAAAAAATTCCCCTCATTCAACTGTCTCCCTCGATGCTCCTCTTGAATGCTGGGTCACCTGCTACGTAGGAGGTAGCAACAATACCCAAATAGTGTCGAGAAATGGGGTAGGGGAAGGGGAAGGGGGAGAGTGGTGATGGTGGAACTTGGAAGGGGAAGGAAGAAAGAGAAATTAGGTTTGAGTTTTAATTCTTTTTGCCACATCAACAAAAGGAACTTTATTTATTTTTCCTGTAAAAGTATTGCCATATGAACATAAAAACAATATGAATTGATTAAAAAGTGTCATTTCATCTTTCTTTATTACTGTAGGATAGCCTATGAAAAACACAGGGTATAGATCATTTTGAAGTATTTTGAAAACTATGGAAATCAAATTCTAAGATTTCAAAAATTGAAGATTGAAGATTACTATTTGGAAAAGAAAATAGAGATAAAAAAAAATATTTGTTCCTAGATATTAATATGTTTTTAAGGCATAGTTATTAGATACTCTTGGCAGGATATCCATTTGGAGATTTTTTTAGAACTTTTTTGGACGGAATTTATTTCCTTTCTTTGTCACATTCCATATGATCAATGGAGAAAAAAAGAAAAAAAAAGCTCTTGGAAGGAAGTATAAACTCTATCTACTGACTAGTCTATGTGAGATGAGGTGAATAAATCTTCTCTTATGTGAAATATTTATCTTGTGCAGCTTAAAGCGAATGCAAACGGATTTCATTGATATTTATCAGATTCATTGGCCTGATCGGTTTGTATGTACTAACTTAATCTGTGAATATTATGGGAGTTGCATTATTTAAACTTTCTTCAGTGAACTTTTGGCCATTCACCATTTTGTGTTCTATATGTATATTTGTTTAAGTTGTGTGAACAACGTAATCATATGTCTATGTTTGTCTTTTAAGGTATGTTCCAATGTTTGGAGAAACTGAATATAATCCATCCTGGCAGTATTTTTCAGTTGCTATAGAAGAGCAACTTTTTGTGCTCAGTAAGGCTGCTGATGCTGGTAAGGTAGGCGATCATAGTGCCATGTTCTCTCTTTCTCTCTCTCTCTCACTCACTCAAATAGCATACCGTGTTTTCAAGTAATTTGGTATGTCGTGTGTTTTCAGATCAGGTACATTGGCCTCAGCAACGAAACACCTTACGGTGTTATGAAATTTGCTCATACTGGTGAAATATTTCCGCACTTCCCGAAACTTGTATCATTGCAGGTGCTTGAGCTCAATATTTTGGTTATGATTCTATTTTCTCGTATTTATTGCTACTAAATGAAACAATTCTACTTTGAAGAACTCATACAGCTTGCTTTGTCGAACTTTTGATTCTGGCCTAGCTGAATGTTGTCATCACGAGAGGTAATACATTCTTGGTTAAATCACAAATTGTGTTGTGCTTGATAGGTCATTTAACTTAAAATGGTTAGACGTTAAACTTACAATCTTGTGTTTAATATGTCCCTAAACAAGCATCTAATAGGTCTTTGGACTTCAAATTTTGTGTTTGATTGGTCTCAAACCTATTTGAGATTTTACAAAATTCACAGACATATTAAACACAAATTAAAAATTTATAGACCCATCACACAAAACTGAAAATTTAGGAACTTATTGATATTTTTTAAAGTCCATAAACTTATTAAATACAATATTGAATGTTTATTATTGTTTTTTCACGGATTATTCAATCTTTTCCAGAATCAGCTTATTAGCATACAGCCCCTTGGCAATGGGCATACTTTCTGGGAAGTACTTTTCTCCGGGAGGCGGTCCTGCAGATGCTCGACTTAATCTTTTCAGAGGTCTCTATAAAATGTTTCACCATGTCATCTTTTCTGATCATAAACGGAAAGGAAATTGTTACAAATTCATTAGATGTGGACTTTCTGATGTGAACTAAGGTTTCTGTGTTCAATCCAGGAAGATATTTAGAAGGGGAATCTAGATACAACCTAACCGATAACGCCATTAGAACAGCTACCATGGTATGCAAATTCGTGAGTTTTATTTTTTTTACTTTTAGTACATGAAAAACGAAAGAAAAGACTGATGCATTGAAAAGGTTTTGCATTTTCTAATGTTGAAGAAGAATGTGGGGCATAAAGAACTTGTAGCATGATTGTTCCCTAGTTACTGTTACTTCTGTTGAAATGCCTTGAATCCTAAACCTAATTAGAATTGGTATTTGATATATTTAATTATCTTCCTTTTCCACCTAGGGTTTAGAGAAGTGTACTATATAAACTCTCTAACCCTATAGGTTTTATTCATCCTATAATCTTGTAACATTCTCTCCAATAAAATTGTTCTCCCTTTGTCTCGTGAACGTAGCTAATACATTGTTAGTAAATCACGTAAATTTGTGTGTTGATCTTCTTTATTTTTTACGTTCTTTTATATTCTTTAATTGTCGATTTCGTAACAACTCCACATCATAATGAGATTTGATGTGACTGCTTCAAAGTATGTGGACTGCTTAACATGGTGCTTTCACTAACCTGTTTTCTGTCGCCTATTCTGTAGGAGTATCTTAAGGTTGCTAAGAAATATGGCCTTCATCCAGTCTCTCTGGCAATTGGTTTGTTCTCCCTTTTCTGTGTATTGTTTCTTTCGAGGTGTGGGACATGATCTTGTAAATTAGGTTGTAAGCCTTGCGTAATTATATGTTTTGAGATGTTCCGGAACCAACTTCATCTCACTATAGTAAGTCTGTGTAGGATAGACCTTGTATGAATAAATTGCTAAAATCTAAATTATCTTTAAAGATAGAGCAGAAAAGGAAATCATTGTTCTTGAGCTGTGAACCCGAAAGTTATATGGAGAGCGAAAAAATAAAAGGCTCCTAGTGAGATACCAAAATTTCAGGCGGTTGAAGTCCATTGCTAAATTTGCTTATAATTTCCCTTTATGCTGCGTAAATAATTGTTACATAGGGAGGAAAGTAGGTTTATTAGATTCATCAGCCATCAAACATCATGAATCAGAATTGAAATGAGCTTTGATTCTTGGAACCAAGGTTTCTCATCTGTACTAGCGATAATAAAAGGCTCAAGAAAAATGAAAGATCATACTCACATATGGGCCAAATTCCCAGTATAGATTTTAGTAAAGATCATCTAGTCATGTCTAAATGACATTTACATCTTTGAGGCATAAAGCTGATCCATCTGATACAGACAAACCAATATTATCATTCTGAAAAGTTTACCTGCCTTCCAACGAACTGAAAGTAAAATGATTCTTGTTGCGCCCTGAATTGATTATGGTTCTTTGCCTATCCTGTTGCAGTTAGTCAATAGTTTTACAATATTTTTTTTTTTTTTTTGGACATTTTCTATGTTTTTAGTTTTCCTAGCAATGTCTAATATTAGGTTTCGGCAGCATTTGTTCTCAGGCATCCCCTCGTAGCAAGTGTTGTTTTTGGAGTTACCAAGTCATGGCAACTCTTGGATATTCTAAATGCAGTTAAGGTTGAGCTCACACCTGAAATAATTTCTGAAATAGACAAAATTCATTCGAGGTATCCCAATCCATGTCCCTGATTTGGAGTTTTAATGACTGAAAATGCAATAACGCTCAGGTTTTCTCTTCCTCTTAAGATAGATGTCTTATTTTGCAACATCTTCTATGCTTCAAGATTTTGGTTGGTTCTGTAATGTTATTCACTGTAAAAGAAGGATATATATATATATATATATGTATTTTTGGGTCAAAAAGAAAAATGCAGGACCTTGACAATCATGATCTTCAATAGCGCCTTCCATACATGGCTATCGCCCTGCCCTGAATTGGGTGCTCTCTTACAAGAACAATGCGTAATCACAGCCCTAAATCTTCCTTTTGTGTTGCAGGCCACTCTTTCAAGAGGAAGAAGGTTTTTTTGTGGGATCCTCAATTACAATTAGAGCAGTTTTATTAAAATAAAAAATTGTAAAAGATGAGTGGGTTTGAAACTATTTGTAAGAATAGGACAAATATGATGCGTCTCTTAAATAGATACATTTGTGTAAGGTAGCATTGTCAGATAGACACAACTTTAAAGATAAAACCTGTCTTTTTTTCTTCTTTACTAAATTGTGTTGGTTGAAGTGATGCATGTAGTCTACAAGACACTAAAAAAAGCGCATGATCCTAATGAAGGCAAACTTGGGCAAATGGATAATTCCAACATTTTGATAGTCAATAATTTGACACAAGAAAAAGAAAATTCATAGTGGTCAGGTGTGCATAGCTACCCGCTCACCTTAAGTTTGATCTTCAGCTCAAACATTTTTTTTTTTTTTTTTTAAACCAGGCTCGAACTTATCAACTACGCTTTTATCCATTTATGTACTTTGCATGAATACACAAATATAAAGAATTGTTGATCACCAAAAAGTATCTTTTGAATTTGACCAAGTATGTCTCTCCAAGAGATATATTCTAATAAGAGAAAAACCAATTATCTTTTCAAATGTTCTCTTGGACAACAGAACCTTAGTTTGGAACCCACTCATTTTTTACAAACTTTTTAGAACCACTCTAATTGAGTGTTCATGTCTCGAGGGGTTTTCTTTTTTTTTTCTTTTTTTTTTTTTTTTTTGGAGTCTTGGAAACGAACCTGAGAATATTTGCTCTTATAGGCACTTCCCTATCAGCTAACCCTGGACAAGCTTACTGCAATTCTATAAAGTTTATCCCCTATTTATAAATTTCATACATCAACCAAGTTTCTTTACCAAAAAACAAATCCAGTTGCACAGGTACAAGTATTTTAAAACTAATCAAAGGCAAAACAGGTTATTATGATTCAGCTTGCTTTTATGATGGTGACATAAATATATTGAACTTGTTTGATTATTAATACACCTAAGAAACAAGCCCAATTGAACCTTTCTTTCCACTCCAGTTCGTAGCACTTTTTTTCTTTGACTCCAGTTCATTGCACTCTCAAAATCTTCTTACAAACATGATTGTAATTTATAACACACATATTCTAAACATCGACAACGACATATATACTTAAGAAAAATATTTAGTTGTATATTAGACAACACTTATAGATCATAATTTGCCATAAGACAACTTTTTATTTCTTTTTTTAAATGTTGTAACTTTTCTTTTGCTGTGAGTGATAAGAAGAGATGCGTGATTACCTAATATTGGATCGGGTTGGTACCTATCAGGATTTGCAACATTCCGACAAGATGAACCTCAGAAAATTATTGCCATCACCTGATACGATAATCAGCATCATAATGGCTCTCTACACAAACAGAGAGAATGAGATATATTTTTTTTCAAGAGAGTTCTGCAGTAGAATGGGAGCTTTATTGAACTTCTGAGCAATTAAGTGATCATACATTAACGCTCCGATGTCATATATGGCATACCTGTTATAATGAAAAGAAAATAAGAAATAAATGTTGAAGGATATAAACTCCCAGAAGTGAAAAAGAAAAGAAAAGACTAATACAAGACAGCAAACACACCCACATAGAGATTTAGCCATGAAAATAGACATTGAAAGGACAAACTTTTAATATCTTCGGCTGAAAGACTTGAAGAGCTTGCAAACTGAAACTGAAGCTATAGAAAAGGCTTCCACGAAACACTGAAGACCGAAAGCTACTTCAAGGTTCCAAAGAAAATCATGAACCGACTTTAAACCATCATTGCTCATGAAAGTTGAGGTTGCAACAAAGCCAACAGTTCAGTGAGCTCAGCTCCAAGAAGAAATGGTCATACTGCTTCCATTTCAGCGTTTAAGGCTGGAACGACCAATCTACAAGTTAAGTTTGACCCAGAAACAAGGATGATAACCAAAGTAAAAAGCCCAAATATTGCGCTCAGCTGAGAAAATCGCGGATTGCCTCTTTGTAGAAACAAAATAAATTGCAGAAAGGAAGGCAGAAAGTGTGATAGCAACATCAAGCTGGCCAAAATACCGAGTTTGTGATATAATGTGGAGAAGAATCCCAATGTCAGTTTCAATTTTACCAAAAGAAAGCACCGAGACAACCTCCACCATAAAAGCAAGAAATTAGAGACAATTACAATCAAATAGAGAGTAGCCATGAAAACATTTAATTAACAAACACTATTCCCAAATTCTTGCCGTCTGAGAACTAGAATAACACAATGAGAGCTTGAAAACCAAGGTAAGAAGACTCCACCAAACTACTGATAACTAAAGACATCAAAAGCAATAGACTGACCTTTTACTATCCTATCATTGGTTTGTAAATTTTGCACTGATGATAGTTCTAGAACCCCAACAGAAGATATTCAGTTCATCAAAGATTTACATTCTGGCTGCCCTATGGTGTATGAGAATGATCCATAATGATCGAGATTATCTTTGAAGTTTCTGAGCTCGATTTTAGAGCTTTGATAATCTTCAACTTCACCCTATGATACCAACGTCTAGACAATGTTCAAAGGCAAATTTGAGCAAAATTTTGGAGAACTCAACTAAGGTGCGACAGTAGAAGGGTGACAACAAACTGGAGGACGTAAATGAGGGTTTAATATAAACTATTTGCAAAAAAGATTAACATGCAGATATAGGATACTCTTTTTATGAGATTGACTAGACTGGAGCAACAACATCATCAACATCAATCTCTTCCAAGAGGTCACCCTTGATATGGTACTTAGTCCCACATGCCTGTAAGTTTGTAGATTTCAGTAATCAACAATCTTTCTTTTGTTACAATACAGCTTCTACAGGATGGTCTCCTTGTCAATTAGCCATCAAAATAAGCGGGTACAGAATATCCAAACGAGCTTCATGCATACTTACTTACCTTATCCAAGGTTCAAAGAGAACTTAGAACGAAAAGATAATTTTCTAAATTCTCTCAAATCAGATCTTAGAAATGATAAACAAACTTTGAATTGCCTCAAACAGCATTGCCCGGAGCTGAACCACCTGATAAGCATGTGGATCTTATTCATACCTCTCCACCCAAATCTTAACAACTTGAGGAACAAGTTTCCCATTTCCCTTTATGACTTCTGCAGAAAATTGTAGGACAAGATTGTCCTGAAAGCATAATATAGCAAACCTTGGATTATAAAAATGAGTGCACAGGTTTGTGCTATTGGAAGAACCGCTTTCCCTTGCTCTTTATCTATATCTATATAATAACCGCAGATGCTCTTCATAGCTTGGACGAAAGCCGTCGACGATAATACTCTAATAAGGGCGTATTAGAATATCCACGTCATATATTTCAGGGATTCAACATTAAAGGAAGGTTTTTATAGAGAACACGAGCAGTATACTGATTCACCATATTGACTAGAAGTAGAGCCTATAAACCTTCAACCACCACCTGAGTTTGTACTTTCAATTATCAAGATTAAAAACGATGCCATAACGTTGATAAATTAAACATAATTAAGAAAGTGAACATCATGCTGATAGACGAACATAAAATTAGCTACCAATCAGAGTCTGATCAGAGACTTCATGTGCAGTACTCGAAGAGCCTTCCAAATGGTTCGTCTTAGTGTTAGAAGGCCTCAGCCTCTTCAAAGTTTCCCCGCGAATCCTCTCAGTCCACCTGGACAATAGCATTGCTGGTCCTGTCATTGAATATATCTCTTTATAATTAATATTGTGAAATCTCGACTCTCGAGGAAGTGGATGGTGGGTGTATTTGGACCCATTTCAATGGAATCATGATTTTATTACCCATAATTTTGTTCGCAAATCAGTCCAAAGCTTTGTAAAGTTTGTCTAAATCGAGTTACACGTGGTACTATTTAAGAAAATATCTTCCCGTTTGGAAATTTATGGAATCTGATTGTATTATTATTGTTGGCAGCACCATCACCATCACCATCTGTACTGGGGTGATACATGAATGGTCTACAAAAACTAACTCAATCGGATTGGGGGAATACCAATCCAACAGTGTGCTGGCCTTATACAAGACCCATTTGCCTTTATCATTTTCTGCTTACTCAAAAGTCCATAAATTGCCCCAAATAAGTACATCATTGTCCAACAAAAACAAGAAGGGAAAAAGGAACTTCACAAGGACTGAACAATTATTACCGATTGGTGAGTGGTCAATCCTGAAGTAGTAGTAAGTAGCAGCCGCTAGGGCCGCCTCCCTTATGGACAGTTCTTATCCAGCAAAAAATTAGGCAGAGAATTTGACGCGGGAAGAAGATGGGTGGACAATTCAATTATAACCTATGGTAAGCTTCATTCCTTGTATTATATTATTCATTAAGCACAATCGTCATGTTCAAACTGGGGCAATTCCAATAAATTTTTCTCACTAGGAAACACATAGCTCTACACCAACTGGAATATTAAAATTGTTGGTCGATTTGCATCAACTTTAGAAGTAGATTTCATCAAACCCCTGCATTAGAGCCCCAAATATTTTGCAGATTTGCAGCACATACAACAGAAAAAAAGAATAATCATCGGGCAAATACTCTGTATACCCAAAATCAGTTGGCTGTTTCACTATTTAATAAATCTGTAATTTTGAAAATTAAACACGGCATCCCATGATGAAACTGGGTAGAAATTCTCGTAGGTGAGATTTTAAGACGACATACAAAGAAAAAAGCAAAACTCGAGTGGTTAGTCTAATGCCATGAACATCTTAAAATTACAAGGACAAGAAGATTTACTAAAAATAAAAGTAAAACAAAGCAACCATGTAGCCGATACAGCAACTGTGACCATGTAAATGTCTTCAGAAACATGCCTCTCAATGTGCAAAAAGAGTTTCATTACGCCGAGGAGGTCTATCAGGAATACTACCAGGCTTGAACTTAGACGCTTCATGCCTTGCCAATTCAGGAGGCACAGGACTGTTGCTTTGGATAAGCATTTGCTTGAGATCATAAAAGACTTCAGAATCCTGTAAAGTCAAAAATGTTGTGGCCACACCTGTTTTCCCTGCACGGCCAGTACGTCCAATACGATGTGTATACATTTCAATGTTACTAGGCATATCATAATTTATGACATGAGCAACATCAGGAATATCTATTCCACGACCTGCAACATCTGTGGCAACGAGAACATTATATCTTTTTGTTCTAAACCCTTCAAGACTAATTTCCCTTTGTTCTTGTGACTTTCCACCATGCAAAGTTGTAACACGATACCCTGCCTTGTCCAAATTTTTGGCAACAGTATCAGCATTCTTCTTGGTGTTAACAAAAACAATAGCTGTTTTATCACCCAGGTTATCAAGCAAATTCTGCAATCTATAAAATTTCTCTGATTCTTTCATCATAATAACATGTTGAGATATTAAGTCAGTTGCCTTTCCAGCAGTTCCAATGGTAACAACAACAGGATTTCTTAAATATTTTCTAGCGAGCCTCTCCACAGCAGGTGGCATGGTAGCACTAAACATGTATGTAGTTCGATATATTTTCTTCTCATCAAGCTCCTCATCCTCATTTTCAGGTTTAAGATTGCTTGAAGGCATTGCATCTAAAACCCCCATAACCTGAGGCTCGAAACCCATATCTATCATCCGATCAGCCTCATCTAGAACAACATAATTACATTGATTAAGTACTGCATAACGCCTCTCCAAACAATCCAGCAAACGACCCGGAGTGGCAATGACAACCTCACAACCCTGCCTGATCTTAAATCCTTGCTCCTCGATAGATTGACCTCCAACAATTGAAACCACTTTAATACCCAAATAATGAGAAAATTTCACAGTTTCATCCTCAATCTGTTGAGCAAGCTCACGAGTGGGAGCCATCACTACCGCATAAGGCCCTTCTGCTTCATTCTCTTCATTGATGGGAGGCAACCTTGTAATATAAGCAAGCATGGGAAGAACAAAGGCAGCAGTCTTACCAGAACCAGTCTCAGCAATCCCAATAACATCACGTTGTTGTAAACCCAACGGAATGGCAGCCATCTGAATGGGGGAGGGCGTCTTATAACCAGCCCTTTCTACTGCCTTAAGAAGTTCCGTTGTCAACTTACTCTCCGTCCAACTCCTCATAGGGCGAGGGATCTTGGATCCCTTATAGGATATATTGAAGTCCTCCCTGAAAATTCTCCAATCCCTCTCAGTCATCTCCTCTAGCTTCTTTTCGCTCCAGTGCCGATCGACTCTCATATCAAATGAGTCATACAAATCAGCAGCTTTTTCCTTGAGTTTTTGAGCTGCAGCCTCCTCTGGTTTTTCCTCCACGCCGTCTTTCTTTCGTATCTCCTCCCTCATCTCCTTCTCATTTTTAGCTGCAAGCTTCTTCTGCTCTCGTCTGTCCATGCCAGCGCGAAACCCTCGTCCAAACAAGAGTTGGGCCTCGTGAGGATTTTGATATAGCAAATTCATGTCCCGAGAAGTATCCTCAGTGTTTTCCCAATCAAATGAGAAGCGAAATTTTTCACTAGGTTTAATAACACGTTTCTTAGGCTTCTTAGAGCCAAGATATTGTTCTTTAATGGCATCCAACTCCTTGTCACGCTCCCGCTCTGCAAGCTTCTCTAAGCGAGTACGCTCTCGAGCTTTGGCCTCTTCCTCGCGCTCCTTCTCACGATTCCGTCGCTCCATATCCCGATCGCGATCTCTTTCCCGATCACGAGTCCTATCTCGTTCTCGTTCTCGATCTCTTTCCCGGTCTCGTCCTCTATCACGATCGCGACGGTCAGAATCAGAAGGTTTGTGATTATCGACAGAATCAGATGAAGGATTCTGAGAATTAGAGAGAAGAAGTTGGTCTTGGCGGCGTCTTTGAAGAGAGATTTCATCTTGGCGTCGTTGAAGAGCTAATTGCTCGCGTTGGGCTTTAGTTAAGAAGACCGGTTTGTTATCAATGGCAGCATGTAAGGGCTTAGAAGATGAAGAACCAGACAAGTTCTCAGCACCAGGATGTCGTTTCATCGTGTTTGGTCCTGGAGATATAATACAAAAGGATAAAACATGCATTAAAATAAATAAAAAATCATTGTCATGAGTTTATAGTATGTAATACAATGCAAATCTTAAAGCAAAGTTAAAAACAATAATATTCAAATGCAGTCCAAATTTGATTTATAATGTCATTTCTCACTCTATCTATTTTTCTCCTGAAATGTTATTGACTCACATCTAGCTCGATTAGACTACAATCTACATTACGAATAGTACAACATGCTGACTGGGGTAAATTAACAAATATGCTTAAGCCCTTGATCGGAAATCTGCACATTTTGAGGGAAGGGAAGGCTTATACATGGTTTCAATTCTGAACTCTAGTGGAACACGCACATGAGAACAACACTCTAGAATTTCTTACTTTATCCACATGAATGATATGACAATTTTGAACCTGTTGTTTCATGGAATCACCATATCGATCATACATTTTCTCCACAAAAAATTTCGGTAGGGGTATAATTAGGTCAGCTAGACACCAAGAATCCACGAACACATACAATAGATATACAGGCAACTAAATTAAGCATACAAGCAAACAAGACAAAACAAACATCAATGTTCTACTAAGTAAGAGATAGTTATTTCGGCCCGCTCTTTAATCCCCTACTGATTTAAAATCCCTAGTTACCAAAACTAAAATCCATTAAAAACCATTTTGAAGATCGAATCGATTTAAGCATCATTGAAAAATTTTAAACCAGATTGTACCGACCCTTTCTCAAGTGAGCTGTTGCTAGAATAATCCGGAGAGGAGAAGAGGCTCCTCACGGCTGAGGGAAACTACCGTATGGTACTGACTAGTCGCCGTAGGTCTCTCGACCGTCACAAGGAGAGGGCTCGAATATGCAGGTATGGCCTGCCGCAGGGGCTGCAGTCGCTGAGGTCACGGCCAGCGTTCGCCGTCAGGAGTAGCGGGGCTGGGTCTTTTCACCGAGGACACTCGCCGTCGCCGTGTGACAGAACAAGCGGCGACTGAAGTGGAAAGCAAGCGACGGAAAACGGGAGCGAAAGCGTTTGCGATATTCGCAAAATAATATTAAATAAAATATTTTCTTTGCTCTTATTTTCTTTTCTTTTTTACAAATTTTCTTTTTTTTTTTTCTAATTTCTTTTGGGATGTTCAAATATTGGAGAATGAATCAAAATATTAACAAATATAGTAAAATTTTACTATATATCTGTGGTAGACTACTATTTGTGTTTATTTATATGATAGATACATATGGTAGTTTATCACGATCTATTATAGGTATATTGTAATATTTTGCTATTATTTATAAATATTTTCAACAATTTTGTCATTTAAAACAATTTCTCTTTTTTAGATCAATCTTTGGTCCCTTATAAAGCATTTTGATTTTAGGAAAATTATTTTAAATAGTAAAATTGTTGAAAATATTTATAAATAATAGTCAAAATGTGAAGTGTTATTAATTGAAGTTAGATTTTTTTTTCTCCAAAGTAAATGTAAAGTTGGTCAAAATATCATTTTTGTCTATTTATTTGAGGCTTATTCAATTTTAGTCTATGTATTTCTAAATGTTCTAATTTTAGTCTCAGTATTTTTAACAAATCTTAAATTTAGTCTCTCAAAGTTAATTTTTATTGAAATTGGTTAAATAATTAAAAAAAAATTTAATGCAAGAAAATACAATTTCAATATGTGGAGATGTTTTTAAAATTCATAGTAAAAAGAAAATTTATTATAAATAGAAAAAATATCAAAATATTTATAAATATAACAAAACTTTATTTTCTATCTGTGATAGATTACAATAAACCCAAATACACATCTATCCGTGTTTATAGGGTAAAGTGATAGATGTCTATCTGGGCCTATTGTAGTCTATCACAGATAAAAAATAAAATTTTGCTATATTTGTAATTATTTTCAACCGTTTTTTTTTTAAAACATTCCTAGTAAAAATGCTAATAAATAATAAAAAAAACTTTTGAAAAATTCTATTGTAAATTAGTAGTAGGGACTAAATTTAAGGTTTATTGAAAATATACAAAATAAAATTAGACATTTGAAAATACAATGACTTAAAGTTTATAGGTCACAAAATACAATGATAAAAAATGTTAAATAATCTATGTTTACATATACCTTTATAATTATAATAGGTTATAGTATGAACATAACTTAGTTGCATTTAGTGTGTAATCATTCCATTAAAGTCAAAGGTTCAAATACTCATACTCTACTTGTACTAAAAAAATGTTAACCTAATTGCAACATAACATCGTCACTTAGTGATAATTGACACATAATACTTCCCTTAAAGTTTGAGAT
Source organism: Citrullus colocynthis (assembly GCA_031780015.1). NCBI lineage: Eukaryota > Viridiplantae > Streptophyta > Magnoliopsida > Cucurbitales > Cucurbitaceae > Citrullus > Citrullus colocynthis. The sequence continues at coordinate 1,026,529 of QLSR01000372.1, forward strand.
TAAAATCTTTACATATTATATTTGTTGTATTGAAAATATGTAGATAGCTTGTCTCTTGCCTTTTTATGTTTAACTTGGAGTTTGGTTTTCTCTTCATCATTTCATCCAAGAATTCTTAGTTTATGTGAATGTTGATCTTATCCAGCTATTTCTAGATGTATATTGTACACTCTTAGAACTGTTACAACTTCTGTCTCCTATCACCACTTTTGAGTTTATGTCTTTGAGTGACATTACTTAGAGTAATTTTAAAATGGCCGAAATTACATCTTTATTACATTTCTAAATCACTCCCTATCAAACATACATTTAATGATTTAAAATCATTTTAATGTTTTTGGTGTATACTCTTAAATATGATTTATATCATCAAATTTATTTTGAATGATTGATTAGATAGTGCATATCCAAATGATTTACAATTTCAAAATCACTCTTAAACATGTACAAACTCTTAAATGAGTAAACCTAGATGATATATAATCAAACTTAAATGGAATTGAGAAATTGAGTAATATTGATTTGACAAGCAATTTTTTTTCCCCTATGGATCAATACCAAGCAAGAGAGGAGTAACCCTCAACAAAGGCTCCAAAGTGTTTGGCAAAAATTTTCTAGCAAAAAGGAAACAAATGGAAGTGGAATTGTTTTGATAATTCTCATTATTACATGTTGATTCAAACCTTATCCTATTCAAGAACTCATCAGTAATATCATTCCATCCAAACTTACTTGGATGAGGGCCTCCCTTAGACCAATCAACCCAAGTGACGCTCCTATTAGAATTCAACTCAGGCTGCAACATGTGCACCAAAGTTGGTATGTAATGCTCATCCATGTAGCAAGGTGGGAGGCAATAGTTTTTAAAGATGGGATAGAACTTGGTGTCGGAGACGATGTGAAGAGCAAGCTCTCGATGTACCTCGAACCATTGAGAACCTTTTCGCCAGTCGGTGACGTTTATCTTCGGCCACATTTGGGGGTTGTAGCGGCCTCGACCTGACTTTCTCGGGTCATCGAACGAGCCGAGAAAGCTTAAGTTTGAACTCATGAGATGGTTGTAGATGGTATTGAAGTTGAACAATGGGATGCAAGAATCTGAGAGAAGAACAAATCTTTGGTTTGATAAGTCTAAAAGGGCATTTGCTAGAAGGCGTCTCTCAGCATCAATCATGCTGGCAGTCCCCCAATACACAGCCTACAATAATTCAGAATTATGTTAATAAGAGACCTAGCTTAACTGCTAGTTTCATAAAAGGAAAATATTACTCTAAATATATAATTGTAATCGTTCATAAACAAATCTCATTAATTTTTAAAAAGATATAAATCAAAAAAATTAAAGCGGGATCTATATTTTAAAGTTATTAATTTTAGCTAATGTTGGAGAGATTATTATAGGAAGGACAATGATTAGGTGCTATCCTTCCAAACTCTACTTATATCAAGCAGTTTTTTTTTTTTTTTTGTAACATAGTAAAAAAGTAATAATTCAAATATTCTAAAAAAATATTTGTCATAATATTTATCACATGACAAATATTAATGAGACAGTTGTAAATATAACAATCAGACCCAAAGTATTAGCATATATAATATAATGTAAAATAATTTGTAGATATAGCAAAATTTAGATTAAGCTTTTAGACTTATTAGAATGATAGATCATATCATTGATAGAATTTATTACTGATAGATTTTGTTATATTTGCAATTCTTTAAAATTTTTTGTATATATAATTATTATTTCAAAAAGTAATATATTGCATGTTCTTTTGGTATATATATAATTATTATTTCAAAAAGTAATATATTGCATGTTCTTAGAGATGATGAGGTGAATTTGGAAGGACGAAAAGTGTTGGGAATGTAGGATTTTTTTTAAAAGTTGGCAAGAAATTTTAGAATGTTTTCTGCAATTAGATTAATGAAAAAAAAAAAACAAAACAAAAAGAAGAAATCATTAGCAAAAGAAGACCACCGTAATTAAATTGTTTTGCTATAATGTTTTTGAAGTTAAATTTGAGTAAGATGTAAGAAAAGGCTTAACAAACAAAATATTAAATGTGACGTTATTTTAGAAACTCATAATCATTAACACAAATTCAATCCATATATTTAATATTATTAACTTCTAACCTTCGTATACTTCTATTAGTCAAGACATCAATAATCCATTTTAGAAGTGATCAGCGAGGATCACATCCCCACCATATGCTCAAATTATGACACTAATTAAAAAAATAAAATAAAAAACACTTTTTTAGTCCCTGCTTTGAAAAATAAAAATATATTTGTTTAGTCCCCTTTGAACTTTTTAAACAGTATATTTTTATTCTTGAGTTTTCAAGATGTACTTCAATAGTCCTTAAATTTTTACGAATATATTTTAAAAAGCCCCATAAATAAATCTTTATTTTTATGAATATATTTTAAAAAGCCCCACAAATAAACTTTTTTATTATTTTAAGTAATTATATGACTTTTAAGTTAGAAAAATAATTTTAAATTAGAATCACTTCAAAGACTATTTAAATCTCGTTCTTGAAAAATTCGAAGATTAAAAATGTACATTTTAAAGATTCAAAGGCCAAACAGACTAAAAAGTTACGTTTTGAAATTAGAAAAATCAAACACACCCATTCTCAAAGAAAATATGACCAAAAAAAAAAAAAAAAATTTTTTTTTATCATTGTTGAATTATTCTTTTTTATCCACGTTACAAAAAAAAAAAAAAATTTTTTTTTATCATTGTTGAATTATTCTTTTTTATCCACGTTACAAAAAAAAAAAAAAAAACATTTTAAACTCCCATGGATCAAAAGGAAGATGGTCTTCAAAATTTAGTGGCTAAAAGGTAAATTTTCCTAATCTTTTTTAGTAGTTGTAATCTCAATGGTAATACTAGAAAGGTCATAACTTTGTTACTACTTTCAAATTATTCCAAATACTCAATATTTAAAAAAAGAAATAATAATAAATAAATAAATAAAACAGTTAAACCAACCTGACTGGGGATCCTTCTACCATAAAAAACAGAAGTTTGAGGCATTTCATCAACATAAGAAGGATGTGAATGAACATAAATGGAGTATAAGCCATTGTGGCCTTTAAAAAACTTCTCCCAAAGAATTGCCAGTGGCAAAGGTCCAGCTGTCAAAAACATGAAGGCCACCTTTTTTGGAACTGTCTTGTAACTCACATCCTCCACAATTCTTGGAACCATACTGGCTCTCCAAAACAGCTCCTCATCACTCATGTTATGAACCAAAGACTTGTGTTCTTCAAGGGAAACAGCCCTTGAAGAATTGGAGGAGGAGTTCCCACTTCTCGGGATTGATAAAACTAGAAGAGGCCGAGGCTGAGGCTGAAGTAGAGGTGGCGGTGGCGGTGGAGGAGAGCTGCTAACGGATGCGAGCAAAGACGACGACGGTGGCAAAGCGGAGAAGGAAGAAGGAGAATTAGGGGTTGGATTAGTGAGAGAAAAGGTTTTGAAGTATAAGCAAAGGATGATTCCAAGGGAAAATCCAACAAGGAAGAAGAGGAAATGGAAGACATGTTTGAGTTGAAAATGGAGATTATTGTGGGACTTGAGAAACCCTTGGGGTTGCCTTTGCTCAAACCCCATTTTTCTAATTTCATCAATCTAGAGAGAAATTAAGAGGTGAGGAAGATGTGGAGTTTTTTGGTTTTGGATTTGTGTATGTAGATATATAGGGAGAGGAGCTTTAGCTAGGTTATTGCTTTTTAGAAAGCAGAGTGTCTTGAAGATGAAGTTATGGAAAAACTTCAAACTTGGCATGTTTTACACACATTATAGAATCAATAACATTACCCAAGGCAAGCTTGTCATTTGTTTTTGTTTTTGTTTTTGTTTTTATTTTTTTATTTTTTATTATTGCATGTGGGCAAGGTTGAGAAATATGGTGTTGAATTGACTTTAAATTGGTGTGTGTGCATATATATATATATATATATATATATATGAGAAAATTGAAAAATAAAAATGTAGCTCCAACTCCCCAAAGTAAGTTTTTGGATAAGATTAACTTACAAAATAAAATGAAAATAAATTAAATTAGTTTCCTCGTTAAGTTCAAATTACATAATTTAATGATTAAATTATAAAAATACTTTTAAACTTTATCGTGTTCATTTAAAAGTATCTATATTACTCTCTCAAAAGTTATGATAATAATGTTACTGTTGGCTTTCCATTAGAATGTCATACTAAAATTAGAATTTAAAATAGTGTGGAGGTGATTTAGAATGATTATAAAGTCTATTTAGTAAACAATGTGGAAACATAAATTTAAAAGCAAAAGATTCATGAAAAATATAGTTGTTTTCATGTTTTCATATTTGTGTTTGGTAGCAGATTTAGAAATTGGTCTTCAATTTAAACAATTGTTTAAAATGTGCTTGGTAGTATATTTAAAAACTATAAAATTAATTATATAGTTATCCACTAAATATTTGATTGAATATTAACGATTAATTATTAATTTATGAATATATTTATGTTGAATATTTCATATAATTATTATTTTGGAATATCATATTAATTTAAAATACTTTATATAATACATATTTTAACTTAAGAAAAATTAATTTAATTTACCATATGAAATAGGGCTATTTTCAGATATAGCAAAAGGAATCAAAATATTTACAAATATAGCAAATTTCACTGTCTATCTGCGATAGATCGCGATAGACTACTATCTCTGTGTCATGATAGACGCAGATAGTAGTTTATCACGATCTATCGCAGATAGATTGTGTATTTTGTTATTAGTTGTAAATATTTTCAATAGTTTTGCCATTTAAAATAAATTCTCTATGAAAAATATTATATTTATTAACATGTTCTTTTTTTTTTTTAATATAATTATACAGTCAAAACCTAGAAATGCTTAGAACATCTAAAAATATTACTTTCAAACTTTGCATCATTTGGATCACATCATCTGAAAAATAGATTTGGAAAAAAAAAATATATATATATAGATTGTCTACCATACTGACCCTTATGATATTGTGATCTAAATTTCTATTCTAAGTTGTAGTTGCTCTATTTAATTTTAGTCTAGTTTTATATATATATATATATATACTCCATAGCTAATTTTGAAACGTTATGAGAAGGTGATAAGTAATATTGCAACTTTAGAAGGGGTATGAATATTTTAAAAATATATAATAAAGTTGAGAAAAAATTTTATAATTTAGCCTAATTTAAAATATCACTTAAAAGAAAAGTAAGTTTGTGCTCATTGGCGTCGTTCTGATGAAAGGTAGATTTTCTTAATGACTAACTTTTCAAAAAGAAGAAGAAAAAACCAATAAAAATAAAAAAATGGAGAGTTCAAAAACTAAACCAATAGCGCAAGTATTATAGATATTAAAAATATGTGTAAACTAGATGTTCATACTTAGTGTCTCAATGTCATGTGTCTCATAATTACACATACTTAGTGACCATATTTTTCCATCACTTACTTGGCGACATTTAGTGGATATTGGATGACACATATTGGTGAGAAAAGAAAAGAAAGGATGATAGGAATTTGAATAATTTTCATTATCTATAAAGTTCTATTTTCTTTATTTTATTTTATTTTGTTATTTATATATTTTGATATTATAATTCCTCGATATTTTCATGTACCTATTTTTCGTCATTTTGCTCCTCAATTTTACAACAACAAGTTTATTCTATTTTGGAACTTTTAAATGTTTATTTTAATTTCTAAATTTTAGATTGTGTTCATTTTGAATTCTTAAAAGATCTATTTTAGTTTTTAAATTTTTCTAAAAAATAAACATTTTGGTCTTTAATACTTTTACTTTTTAAGTTTAACAAATTAATAGCATAGCTTAGTGTTATTACTATGAACATGATTTAATTTCAAATGAAATAAGTATAGAGACATTGGATACGTAAAGCAAATTAAATTTAATTAAATAACATAGGAATGACCAAATTTGATTGTTTTTCAAACATTTAGAGACCAAAGTAGAAAAATTTTAAATTCATACATTAAAAATAGAACAAACTTAGACTTCTAAGGACGAAAATGAATATTAAAAAAGTTGGCCAAAATATTACAAACATACAAATTTAGTATAAACTAAAATTATATTTTTTCTAAATATTTTTGTAATCTTGTCCTAGATTATACCCCAGTCAAAAGCTCTCATTCTACTATTCAAAGTTTTATATTATTATCATCATCGTTACGAGGATAAATTGCAAAAACCAACAATTATACTCTTTAACTTTCAATTTTAAAAATTGAACCCTCAAATTTTTATAAATATTAAAATTGGATCAAAATGAACTTTCAAATTTACATTATTGTATAAATTGTAACATTTACATGAGTTTGAGGTTTCAATTTTTATCCTTTGTGGGTTCAATTTCTATGGGATGTTTTCAAAAATAGAAAAACTGATGAAAATAATAACAAATATTGCAAAATTTTACTTTCTATTTGTGATAGACCGTGAAAAACTCAGATAGACAACTATCATTTTACTAAATAGACACGGATAGATGTCTATCTGGCTTTATCATTGTCCATCATAAATATAAAGAAAAATTTTGCTATATTTATAAATAGTTTGATATTTTTTCTATTCATAATAATTTTCCTTGTAAGTTTGAGGGTCCAATTTTAACACTTGTAGAAGTTTAGAGGCCAAATTTTTATAATTGAAAGTTTGAGGATGTAATTGCAACTACCACCATAATTTAGGGGTGGTTTTTGCGATTTGTTGTTATTATAATTATTACTACATCTTCAAATTTAAAATAATCGTTTTGGTGCATGTTGTTTCAAATGGATGATGAAGATCAACGAGTATTTAGGCTTGCTTTGAGAAAATTTTTAGTATTACAGTAAGTAGTACTTAAAAATTTTGTGGAATTTATAAAATAAATAAATAATAAATCATTTAATGATGTGTCAAATAATTAATAAAAGTGGTAGATATTACGATAGTAATAAAAACCCTACCGGTTTGCTTCACCTGCCAACAAGGCATTTTAATTAATTAGCTTTTACTTGGATGTTTCTTCAAATTTATATATATATAGCATTGTTATATCGATATTTCACATTGGCTATGGTCTTGGGAGTCCCTTTTCTCCAAATTTGACCAACAATGGTAAAAATATTAATTATGTTGTAAAATTGAGGAATATAATAATAATAAATAAATAAATAAAATAAATGGATGTTTTCAAAAATAGACAAACGATTAAAAATAATTACAACGTAAAATTTGATTTTCTATCTGTGATAAACTACGATACCAGATAGATGTCTATCTGGGTCTATCATAGATAGAAAGTGAAATTTTTGCTATATTTGTAAATAATTTGATTTTTTTCTATTTATAATAATTTTTCTAAAATAAATATAATAAAATAACTAAATATAAGAAATTATGTAATTAGATAATATAGTAAATAGGAATTTGAAGTGGAATTTTCACCGATATGTGTTCTCTCAAGATCCACCAAATGCCACTATTTATAGGAAAATTGGCAAGTAGGAGGTGGATTTATATGGTCACTATGGATGTGTGATTATGAGACATATGACAACACATGGGGTAATTGACAAGTGTCACTTAGTCTTTTCACACTAAAAATGGATACGTAATGGACCTCTATTATTATTATAATATTTATAATACTCCCCTTTAGATTTTCATTATATATATTAAATAGAGTTGTTTTCAAATATAGAAAAATGAACCAAAATATTTATAAATATAGTAAAATTTTACTGTCTATCTGTGATAGACCACGATAGACTACTATTTGTGTCTATCTATGTCATGATAGACACAGATAGTAGTCCATCACTATCTATCGCAGACAGACTGTGATATTTTGCTATTATTTGTAAATATTTTCAACAGTTTTGCCATTTAAAATAATTTCTCTATTAAATATGCCTCGTTAAAACTTTACTAGAAAAAAAACTAAATGAGAAAGAATTCTATTGAAGGAAAAAACGTACATATTTTATATAATCTAATACTTGTAAAAAAAAAATACAATATATTTGCTCCTTTCATAGAAACATTATTTGAGATCTTTGAGTTGCCGCATTTCAATTTTCTACACCAATCTTTCAAAGGTTGCGGTAGGTAATGTTTTTGTAAATTGTCTGCCAGGTTATCCTTCAAACAAATTTGTTGTACAATGATTTGGGTTATACATACTTGTTGTCTTCGTATAATGTTGGAAGATTTTTACTAGAAGACGAGCTACATGTTTCACGAATGTGTTGAGTCATTGATCTTAGTCATACACATTCTCTGCTAGGCTCATAAATTGCAAGAATTTCAGCATGATTTGAGGGAGTAGCTATTATGGTATGTTCCACCGATCACCAAGATATAACAATTTCTTCACATGTGAATAGATAACCTGTTTGAGATGTAGTTTTGTGTGGATTAGATAAATATCCAATCTACACAACCAACTAATTCAAATTTTGATTTATTTGAATAAAACAAACTCATATTCATCGTTTCTCAAAAATAACAAAGTATATGCTTAATTCCATTTCAATGTCTTTTTGTTGGAGAAAAACTGTATTTAGCTAATAAATTTACTGAAAATGCAATATTGAGTCTTGTATTATTAGTAAGATACGTAAGTGCACCAATTGTACTAAGATATGGAAAAAATTTCTTCATTATTATCTCGAGGTCGAAATATATCTTTCTTTACATCTAGTGAATGAACTTTCACTAGAATGTTTGATGGATGTGCTTTGTTTACATAAAGTCTTTTCAAAAATTTCCTGTATAAGTTGACTGATGAACATTATTCCATTTGCTAAATGCTCAATTTGTAAGTGAAGACATTTTTTTTTTTTTTTTTGAGATCTTTCATCTCAAATTCTTTCGATATTCTATTGCCTTTGAAAGCTCTTCAAGAGTTCCAATTATATTTAGGTCATCAACATATACAGTTATAATAGCAAATCCTGACTGTGATTTCTTTATAAAAACACACGGATATGTTGAATTATTTTAATATCCTTCTTTCAACAAATATCCACTCAGACGATTGTACCACATTTGTTCTAATTGTTTCAATTCATCTAGTGATCTCTGTAACTTTATTGAATATAATTCTCGAGAACTTGATTTATATGTTTCAGGTATCTTAAATCCTTTTGAGATTCTTATATAAATGTCATTATCAAGTGATCCATATAAATATATTGTGACTACATCCATAAGATGCATATCCTACTTTCATACATAGTCAGACTAACTAAATATCTTAGTGTAGTTGCATCCACCACTAGAGAACACGTCTCCTCATAGTCAATACTAGGTCTTTGTGAAAAAACCTTGTGCAACTAATCTTGCGTTATATCTTGTGACCTCATTATTTTCATTTTTTTTCTCACAAATACTCATTTGCATCCCACAGGTTTGACACCTTCTGGTGTTCGGACTACTGGTCCAAAAACTTTGACATTTTGAGAGTGAGTTTAATTTTGCCTCGATTGCCTTTTTCTACTGAGCCAATCTTTTTTATGTCGACATTTTTCAACAAATTTTTGTTCAGGATCCTCATTTTCAAATATAATATTAGGTGCAACATTATATGCAAAAATGTTGTAAGACAACAACTACATTAGTTCGGTTCCATCTTTTTCCTGTCATAACATAGTTTATTGAAATCTCATTATTATCTTAAGATATTTCACATTCTTCACTAATTCGACTATCAGTTATGTCCAGAATTTCTTCATGAATATTTACATCCTCAACCAAGTTTTTTTTTTATTATTGTCTATTTTTTTTTTTTTGACGATTTTTGTTGTGGAACCACGCTTCTGGCATGTTTCAAACTCATAGTGACAACTTGCTGTGTTAGGATATCAATTTTCAACAGAATATTTGCAACTGGTATATATGACTTAGTTTACTTTCTTTGCATCTATAAATGCATCTGGTAATTGATTTGCTATATTTTGCAAATGAATTATTTTCTAAACTTTAAGTTCACATTGATCTGTACAGGGATCTAAATGAGACAATAATGATGCATTCCAAGTAATTTCCTTTTCCAATTTCTTAATCTTGCCCCCAATGTTGGAAAATTTGTCTTATTAAAATGACAATCAACAAATCGTGTAGGTAATACATCACCCGTTAGGGGTTCAAGATATTTAATAATTAATGGGGAATCATATCTAATATATATTCCTAACCTCCTTTGAGGACCCATCTTAGTTCGTTGTGGTGGAGCAATTGGAACATATACTACACATCCAAAAATTATCAAAGAAAATATTTGGCTCTTGGCCATAAACTAATTATAATTGGCAAGTAGTTATGATAAGCCCTAATGTGTGCAAGTGACTCAACATGCAAAATAGCATGTCCTCATACAGATGTAGGAAGCTTTGCTCTCATAAGTAATGGTCTAGCAATTAATTGCAAACGTTTTATAAATGATTATGCTAAACCATTTTGTATATGAACATGGGATACATGATGTTCAACATTTATCCCAATTGACGTTTTATAAATGGTCCACCTGGCGGGTTAATAGGTCCACATATATCACTATGAATCCGTTCTAAAAATGCAGGTGATTCAGTTTCCACTTTAGGTGATGATGGTTTAATTATTAATTTGCCTTGAGAGCAAACATCACATGATAATTCACTAGATTGAAGAATTTTCTAGCTCTTCAATGGATGTTCACTTGAATTTTCAATAATTCTCCTCATCATTATAGATTTTTTATTACCCAATCGGTCATGCCAAATTGTAAATATATTTGGACTCATGAACTTCAAGTTCATTATTACATATGTTTCAATTACTTGTATATGAGTATAATATAATCCAGAAGATAAAGTAGACAATTTTTCCAATATACATTTTTCATGTGAGATAGTACATATGATATAAATATATTCTATCTCATTTTTCCTATCAATCTCAATATGATAATCATTGCAACGTATATCTTTAATACTTAATAGACTTCTCTTTGATTGACCAGAGAATAATGTGTTATTAATTGTAAATTTTGTTCCTCGTAAGATAATATTTGTTTTTCCAAATCTTTCAATTAGATTTTAAGAATCTGATATTGTATTGATTTTTTCTTCTAGCATTGTCAATTTGAAAAAAATATTTTCTTGTAAATATTGTATGCGTAGTTGCACAGTCTGTCAGACATAGATCTTCATTCTTTATTTTTGAGTCACTCAACATATGAAAATTTTCCATGATTCTTGATTTAAACAAGATAATTACAATAAAATAAACAAAACTTGAAATATAAAAGTTCAACTTAAAAGAAAACATGAAAGGTAGATAGACAAAACAAACAACATTAATTCTAAATATTCTCAAAATCAAAGGAAGCATTTGCTGTGCCATCATTAGTGCTGATTTTCTCTTCGTGAGATTCAAAGAAGTCTACCACAGCTAAATTTGTCATATTGGATGGATCAAATATAACTTCCACATTTTTCCCTTTTTCCTTTAGGGAAGCTTGTGGATCAACTAAGTGTTTTGATGTATGACAAAGACGGGACCAGTGCCCAGTCATTTCGCATCGAAAGCATTTATGTTCATCACCTTTTGAATTTTTATCTTGTGGAGATTTTCCTTTATGATCATCATTTCGGGTGGTTCTTTTGAAATTTGGATGATTAGAATGACCACCATGAAAATATTAATTATTTCTTCCTCTGCCACAGTCACGACCTCGCGTTAAAATTTACAACATTCACTTCAAGGAATGACGTTGTTCTAGTTGGTCGAGATTTGTGGTTCTTCATCAATTGCTCATTATTTTGTTCAACCACGAGAAGACATGAAATAATTTCTCTTGATATGGTTGTCGCAGGAGCATATTGGAGGCATGAAATGTAGAAAATGTCTTTCTTTAACATATCCGCATCAGTAAATTTCTCTTCGCATAACAACAAATTTGAATTGATTTTAAATAATACGGAGTTGTAATCACTTGCTGATTTGAAATCTTGGAGCTTCAAATGCATCCATTCATAATGAACTTTAGGAAAAATGACCGTTTTCTAGTGATCATATCTCTTTTTTAAATTTTTCCACAAGATGCGGGGATCCTTTATTGTTATATATTCTTTCAATCTCTTGTGGAAATGATGACGAAGGAAAATAATAGCTTTTACTTTTTCTTGATTGGATGTTGTATTCTATTCTTTACTTGTTTCTCCCAGATTTATAACATCTAGATGTATTTCAGCATCAAGCACCCATGACAAGTAATTATTTCTATTGATGTCAAGGGTTGCAAACTCTAGTTTTGTAAGATTTGTCATGGTAAGACTATCACAAAGAATTATATTTATATTAGAATTTTAATATATACTAGACATGCAAAACAACATTTAATTTAATAATTATAATAAAGAGAAAAATGACATACCTTTAGACCTACTTTTAGCAAGGGAAACAACAAGAGCTTGTGCTAATAATGTGTTATAAAATCGAGGAGCACAATGGAGCATAATGAGAACATAGAAATAGGAATTTGAAGTGGATTTTTCACCAATGTGTATTCTATCAAGATACACCTTCTATTTATAGGCAAATTGGCAAGTAGAAAATGGATTTACACAGCTATGTGTGATCACGAGATATATGATAATATATGGAGTAATGGACAAGTGACACTTGGTCTTTTAACATTTATTATTATTATAATATTTATAATAAATTAGATTTTCTGGAGTTTTACGATTTGTTTTGAAATTGTTGTGCTCTTTTAAATAATAACTTTTGGCAACTTTTTCTGTAAGCAAATCAGAAATTAGTGTTTGATAATAAATATTAGATGATGTCATTTAACTATAATAACTAAAATAGACATACATCAACATATATATAAAAGTAAATATGTTTTAATTTGAGAGCGATTTTCAAATATAATAAAATGAGTGATAAACTGCAATAGTCTAGACTATTGCAGTCTATTGTAGTGTATAGTTGATAGATAGTAAAAAAAATTTATATTTGTAAATAGTTTGAGATTTTTTTTATTTACAATAGTTTTTCTTAATTAAATTTATATTTGTTTGTTTAAATTATTGGTTAAGTATGAAGTGAATGAGTGTAATTTATTAAAAGAAAAAAAAAAGCAAAACAAATCGTAAAACTCCAGAAAATCTAATTTATTATAAATATTATAATAATAATAAATGTTAAAAGACCAAGTGTCACTTGTCCATTACTCCATATATTATCATATATCTCGTGATCACACATAGCTGTGTCTGTCTCTTATAAAAAAAAAAAAAAAAGAAAGTAAATTTATTAAAAAAAAAAAAAAAGCAAAAAAAAAAAAAATACGGTATTCAATAGAAAAAAAAGGTTGTCTTTACTAATCAATTTGAGAAAATTAAAATGCGATAAAGATATTTGAAATATGAAAAGGAACAGAAAATTTTTTACTATTATAGATTGTATTAATTTCTACCCTAAACTTTCAAGTTAATCAAATTGTACATTAAACTTAGGTAACGGTTGCTATCTTGGATCCATTTGGATTATGTTAAAAAATAAATATGTTTCAAAAATTCATTTTCATTTAAACACTTTTATAATAACTATTTAAAATAGTGGTTATCAAACACTTATAGTTTTTTAAAATAACTTATTTTTAAGTTAAACACTTGAAAATATATTCCAAATACACTCCTTTATTCCTAACCTTAAACTTTAAACAACATTTCAATTTAACACCGATAAATTTTAGTTTGAAATATCTTTGAGAAAAGTAGTCCACGTGCGACATATGTTCAACAAATTATAGGACATAAATATGGTACAAAATTGATAAGATTTTAAAGAAAAATTGACATCAAGGCTACAAATTTTGTTGAAATTTGTGCATTTTGAAAAAAGTATTTAATAGTTACTCACTATATTGGGCAAACTTAACTTTGTGCAAAAGTTCATTTACTAAAATTAGAAAAAAAAAATATTCTTAAATCTATGTTTGGGAAATTGTATTAAATACTTGTTTAAGTTTAGACTCTAATGAGACGAAAAAAGAAAGTTTAGAATGAAAATTAGTACAACTGGATAAAGTTTAGAGTTTCAGTTGATTTTTTTTTTAAATAAAATTAATCTTAATTTCTTGGACAATAAAATGAAATTCTTAAGATTTGTTTAGGGGTGAGTGACATTCGATTATGCACGAGTTTACTTTTAGATACTAGTAAGAAACACATAGTATAAATGATTAACATGTTTTGGAAAGTAATTTGTAATGGATTAATTCAAAATCAGTCTTATACCAAAGCATAAAAGAGCAATAAAAATTTCTTGGTAACCATTTATAATCTTTCGAAACCAATCTTAAAAATAGTATGAAGACTCTTTTTTTTTTTTTTTATTTAAAAAAATTTTAGGTAGGTGAATACCTATACAATAGGATCTACATAGCCATAAGCCCCTAGTTTTTATGGAGCCCCTTAATTTTAGTTCAATAGATTACACATTAAAATAAAAATTAAAAAAAATAAAAAAAATAAAAAAGTAGAGTTAGGTCAATCAAAAATGGCAAGGAAAGTGGCTCCAAGAAGCAATCTCCAACATTCAATTGGAGTAAAATTGAAGTTAGGTTATTCAAACAAAGCCTTCCATTCCCTATTTATTGACTTTTTCCAACCTCCATGTTCAATTCCAATTAAGCCAATATATGCTTTCAATTCTAAACTTTGGCTTCTTTAATTAAATTAGTAGATCTATTATTTTAACTCTACATTTTAGTTCTTTTAATTTTTTTCCCTCAATTTTACGTGGGGTTGATATTATTTAGGTTAAAGTCAAATTTAAAAAAATATATATAGTTCTTATATATTGTAGATTCGAGTTTTTGTCGTAATCATAATGGGATATTTAAAAGAGATTTAAGGAAAATTAAAAGAATTCAATTGGCTGGATAGGTTGAGATTTTATATTTAACTCCATTGTCCATTGAACTCTTTCAAACTACTAATATATTCTCCATGGTCAAGTCAACCATATTGATCATTTTTTCTTTTTTTTTTTTTTTCTTTTGGGGTTAAATTACATGCATATTGCATTTTACGTTCTTATATTTAGCTTTATGTTTATTTTCTTAGTATAAAAAATCTAGATTTGGGGTTGGAAACTTGTGGAATCAAATGACTGGAATCAAAAACTCCAATTCCTGAAATCTGTATTTAGAATGTAGAGTTGGTTTAGATGGATTTTTGAAATCTATGTTTAGAGTGCAACGTTAGATTAGTTGGAATTCTGCAACTTACGTTTGAGGGAGAAACATTTTTTATATTTATAACTTTTCTAAATATATCGCCGATATCGACATTTTATTGATATTTCCATCTACTTCAAAATTGAGTCTACTTTTTTAAACCACGTTCTCCCAACCAAAAATAATTTATAGTTTATATTTTTGTTACTTGATCATTGTTGTCATGCCAACATTGACCTTTTGACAAGAGGATATGAACAATAACAAACATTTTAAAATACAGTGACTACATCAAAACTAAAGTTTCAAAATGTGGTTTTCTAAGCCACTTATGATAATGACCCTTCATTTTTTTCTTTTTTATTTTTTTTTTCTGTCTGGTTTTAGAAAATTTTGTGAATATCTCTGCCATGATTTTTATTATTTCTAACAAACTTTTGAGTTTAATTCTCAACTAAGTTTAAAAACACAAAAAGTAAGTTTTTTAATTTTTTTTAGTTTTCAAAATTTAACTTAATTTTAAAAATACTTCAACAATAGATTAAAAAATGAAAAAAACAATAGTAAAAAAATGATATTTATAAGCTTAATATATCATTTATTTTTATTTTTGCTATATGTACTATACCATGACAATCAAGAAACACAGTTGAAGTTTTTTTCCTCTTTTTTTTTTTTTTTTTCACCTAATATGAACAACTTGGACATGTGCTTCAAAAATCCTTTATTTATTTATTTTTTTTTTGGAGGAATTAAAAAAATCCTATTTCTTTATTGACATTAAATATTTTTTCCTCCCAGGTTGGAAGTCTCAAGTTTTTGCTCTACTCGTAATCCATCACAGCTGTTTAAGTCATGAAATATCCTAAATTCTCGCTTATTTTAAGGATTATTAAGCATTAAATTTATAACACTTGAATTACCAATATTTTATGTCATTAATTGAATTTTGAAATTTTGAGATGTTCACTTAGGCAAGGAAAATGTAGGGGAAAATGTTTGTTTATGTCCCGTTGCCCTCTTTTTTAATTAACTATAAAAATTATTTTTATGTTATAATTATTATATAAATATTAGATTTTAATTTGAAGTTTTATCGTTTAACCACCGAGATAATAAAAATGTCGAAATATGGAAGATGTACCTTTTGTGGAGTATTGTTGTGAGTGGCTTATGAGTATTTGGAGGAACTTGGGATTGTATCGAAGGAACAATTTATCTCTAATTTAGGCTTCCCAATGTATGACATCTCTTATCGTCAGTTAAATATATTACATGTTGATGCAGCGTGCCAAATGAGATTTCCAGTGGTGGGCTTTGGAGTGGTAATTGGGTCCTCTTCAAGATCTATGATGGCTTCTATGTATGGTTTTTGGAAGTTATCTTTGATCCCAACAGGTGCTGAAGCGTTGGCTATTTATGAGGGTCTAAGATTGATGGTTAGATTGAAGTTATCTCATATGTTGTTGTTGTTTGATTCTTTAGTGGTTATTCAAATGCTCAAAGGCGTGAGGAGAGTCCAAGTGGATTTAGCCAATTATGTGGCTGATATTAAAAAGATTGCAGCTTCTTTCCGGTCTGTGGTGTTCCAATATGTGCCTCGTTTGTCAAATTCAGTGGCTGATGACTTGGCAAGAACGAGATGTATTGGGCCAAGTGCTTTGTGGCGTGATTGCTTCTCCTCGAGGATTGTCTCTATATACTCACATGATTTTTCTATAGTTTTGTTGTTACGTTTGTATAAAATATATATATATACACATAATTTGATAAGTAATTATTTCTTCTATTATGAATTATTTTATTCAGACTTTTCAATAGTTTTGTTTAGAAGAATAGAATGGTGGCTATTTAAATCAATTGAGTTTTCAAATAAAATAACAAATTGGAAAAAGTTTTCTGAACAAACAGATTTCCACAATTTTTTTTTTCTGCGTAATTAAGGGGGTGTTTGGGAGATCGTAATGGGATGAGATTTTAATGTAATGTAATCCAAAATAAATGTTTGGATTGAGCATTTTGGGCTTGATTTGTAATACAAAACTCATTCTATTCCGACAGTTTTCAACCTAACCATATTTCCTATCGTTTTCACGATCTCATTTTTGTTTTTTCCTCGAGTCTTCATACATTCTAATACTCCTCTGATTTCCAGTAATTCTGTTATATTCCAGCTAGCCAAATAACACCTAAATAGAAAACGTAGACAGAGACACAGAAGATATATCTGATATCACAATGTCACATAAACATTCTTATTTTAAATACAAAAATTATGGAAAGGAAGATTTGATGTTAAAGGCTACATAAACAAATTCATTTTGACTCATTAAAATGGATTCTTAGGTCATCACCGTTGTCTTTCATTTCTCATGTCCTTGTTTAAAGGGCTATGTTCGTAAATTTAAATTTTCTTGCTTATAAATTATAGGTGGATGGTCAAAATGACCACAATTATTCAATTAATGGAAAAATATGATTGTGGTTTCTTGTTGACAACTTTTCCATTATTAATCAAATAACCATACAAAAACGTGAAAAGAGAGTTGAATAACACTAAAAAAATTAACATTCTTAAATAACCAAAAAGCAAGTCTAGTAGATTATTGGTCAACAACAACATAACTTAATTATCATTCAGAGTATAATCTTTATCAAAAATAAATAAATAAATAAAATTAGAAATTAAAATTTTTCAGTTACGTATTATTGAACTCAAAAAATAAAAATTTAAATAAATTAAATTTTCATATAGACCATAAAGGAGTATCAGGAAATAACATACATAATAAAGTTTTAAAAAACTTCCACTATACATTATAATGTTGAATTATAATAGATTTTCTCTAATCACCGCTAAAGGATGGTCAAAATAGAATAAAAATATAGTCCTAAATTAGTTACGACTTTACCTAAAACTAATATAAAATATGCAAATGTAAAATAATCCTAGAGAGAATATAAACAATCAACATTTATTTATAGTAAACAAATAGTTAAGACCCATTTCATAATTATTTTGGCCCTTTTGGAAATCATTTTAGTTTTTGTTTTTAATTTTGAAAATTAACCCTATTTCCTTCTCATTTCTTATATTGATTTTGCATCTATCTTGGTACAATAGTTGAATTATTTGCCAAATTCCAAAAACAAAAGCAAGTTTTTAGAAGCTATTTTTTTTAGTTTTCAAATTTTGGTTTGGTTTTTTAAACTATTGGTAAAAAATAGATAACAAAGAAATAAAGTTGAAGGTGGAAGTAGTGTCTATAGGCTTAATTTTAAAAAACAAAAACAAAAAACTAAATGGTTACAAAATGGTGCCTAGTTTTTTGTTTTTAGTTTTTGAAAATTAAGCCTAGAAACACTTTTACCGCTTCTAAATTTTTTGTTTTGTTATTTATTTTTTACTAGTGTTTTAAAAAACCAAGCCAAATTTTGAAAATTATAAAAGTAGTTTTTAAAAACTTGTTTTCTATTTTAGAATTTGGCTTGGACTTAAGAAAGATGCAAACTATTTAAGAAATTGAGAGAAATTATACTTATTATTATTTTTTTTATATAAAATACTGGTTACTAAACGAGGCCTAAAATATCATTTTAATCGTATTTTGAAGTTTATTTAATTTTAATTCATGTTACTTTCAAATTTTAAATTTTTGTCTTTATACTTTTAATAAACTTTAAATCTAATCCACCAAAGTTAACTTTTTAGTGAAATTGGCTAAATAAATAATAATAATTTTTTACTTGAAAACAAAAAGTATATGTTTTCAAAATTTATGGTGCAAATACTAATAGATAACTAAAGGTTTTTAAAAAATTAACAATAAACTAGAACTAGATAAAAAAATATAATTACTACGACCCTAAGTTTTATTTTTATTTTTTAAAAATTAAACCTATAAACATTTCTTCCACCTTTAAATTTCTTGTTTTATTATCTATTTTTACCAATGTTTTCAAAAATCATGTTAAAATTTGAAGCTAAAAAGAGTCATTTTTAAAATGTATTTCTTTGTTTTTAAAATTTGAATAAAAATTCAATTTTTGGATTTAGGAAAGATTCGAACCATTTAAAAAAAATAAAAAAAATTGGTTTAATTTTCAAAAACCAAAAATTAAAACGAAAGCTACCATACCAAAAGTTAATGATGATTAATTCGGTGTAGGCATCCTAAGTTATTTTTCCTTTAATTTCAATTATACTTAGTATGTTTTCTATAATTCACTTGCATAGTTTTGTTTGATCAATCAAACAGATTATTGTTTAATTAATTTAGTAAAAATTATCAACAAATTTTCTCGAAACGAGGATTTTCTATCTCATGAATGGTAAGTCCTAATTCCTATTTTTCTTTCCCTAAATTTAAGTTAAAAATAAATGAGCAAAAGTGGACTTGAGATGACTTGAATAAAAGAGATTTTTACATAAATAATCATCTTGGCCCATATATTTCATAATTGTCTTTAAATTTGTATTTTTCTAAATAAGACTTTTAGAGTTAATTTTGGGCAATTTTACCCTTTTTTCCATTTATTTATATGCGTTTTTTTATATATATTTCCCTAATTACAAAATTCCCTTAATAATGGAGAGAGAAAAAAAAAACATTTATCATGGAGCGAGAATATGCATTTAATATGATTTTTTTTCCATTTTCAATTGGAGATAGAAAATGCATTTAATATAATTTTTTCCAATTTTCAATTGGAGAGAGAAAATCCATTTAATATGACATATTTTTCCATTTTCACAGCAATTTGTTGGTTTCAGGCGTCTTCTTCGTTTTTCATGTTATTTTTATATGTACCTTTGAACATTGTATTAGAGAATTTATGTTCTAACCAATATATGAAATATATTGGTGAATATATTTGATATATACTAAAATACCACTAGTTCCACGATAACTTGTTGGTTTTTCTAGCGAATTTATGGTTATTTTTAAATATACTTTAGAATATTGTATTAGATGCTTGTAAATATTTTAACCAATATATGAAATATGAATTTACTCAAATAGATGGTTATACCATTCAAAAGTTTTGATATAATATTATTCATATGACAGTACAATATATAAAATTCAAGTATATATTATTTAATCAAATTTCTTTATTAGTTATACTGCAGTACATAAATAACTGATTGACTCAATGTTCAATATAAATCATAGTATATACCATAAATTCTGTTTATATAGCAAAGTATATATCATAAATTCAAAAGAGTCGAAAATAAACAAAAATATATATCACAGTATATTAATCACAAATGAACTCAATGTTCAACATAAAACATATATATAAGTGTGTGTGTATATATATATATAACAATATATATATAAAAAACTGTCCTCATTTATATAAAATTAACAAATATATATATCATAGTATATATATATGTACATTTATTCATCTCTTTCTTCTTTGTGAAGCACTTCTTGTCGTCACCCATCTCCACCTCTTCTTCGTGAAGCCCTAGATCTACTACTACGTCTTCGCCTCAGTCACCTTGCTTGTCGTTGCCAACTCATCGTCCTACCTATCGTGTCAACAGTTGGGTCTGTGCACTACAGTCGATTGTCATTGTCCAAAACTCCGCACTACTCAAATTCACCGTGCCCCAATGCTATTGTCCAGAACCCCGCATCATCAACCTTCGTCGTCCTTCCTTGATGCAATTAGAGAGAAAGAAAGAGAGAAGCTACGGGAGAGGAGAGAGAGACAAAAACTCATCAGCGATATGAGAGAAAACCATGAATGAAGGAGGAAGAAAAGAGAGTTGGAGAGAAGAAGAGAAAGATAATAGGAAAAAAACATGAGAAATTTTGGTAGGAACTGAGAAAATTGAGGGATTTAAACAATTTTTTGAATTAATGATTATATTGATACAAAAACCCTAGGCTATTCATGGATGAGAGAGAACAGAAAAACCTAGGCTTTTTTTATTTTCTTTTAATTTTGTTTTGTTTTATAAAAATAATGGATGGGGACTTAATAGCAAATACACCACAACATTATTGAACTTTGTAATCCGTTAGATTATTTATATAATAAATAAATTGTAGAAGACAATTTTGTAATATAGACCTACCATTAAGCCCTTATATGTAAAAAGCCCTAAATAAAGTTAAATTTAAATGGGACTTGTGGAGTTTAATTAAACAAGCTCCATTTTCATTTAGTCTTTAAAAGAAGGGGAAAGAATGTAGCTGATGGTGTATTGAGAGTTTGAATAAGAGGGAAAAATTTATCAAGTGTAAAAAAAATTTCTAGGTGTTGTCTAAAATAAAATAAGAATTAATTAAAATAAATAAATTAAAAGGAATTAAAATTGAAATTACGTTGATAAATATGTTTAGGGATGACAAAGATGAGAAAAAATTAGGAGAAGCCATGTAGATAAGCAAGCAAGCAACGGGTTAGCTAAATGTGATTGGAAGAAAGAAATAGAAGTTCGGCTAGAAGTAAGCAATGGAAAGAATGAACTGGTTTTTCGAAATTATTAGTGCAAAATTCAAAAATTTTGGACCAAATGAAAGTTGAATGAGTGAGGAAACTACCTTATGGTTGTCGGAGTGAATCAAAGTCGGGAAGGTTGAGCAAACTTAAAGAAACCAGAGGGTGTTAATGAAATTGGGTAAATCAAAGGGTTCTGGTTTGAAGAATTTTTCATAGGTGTTTGGGGAGGATTTGAGCGCCCAATTTTGTTCCCTCTTGAGTTCCATGAAATTTATTTGGTTGGAAATGGTGGTTTGGAGCTCTAAAAAAAATCGAGTTGAAAATAGGGGACTATTGGCCGAAGGTTGAAGAAGGCTGCCTAGGGCTATCGCCCACCCCCACACGCACGCGCCTTACGCACTGCCTACCGCACATCTTCGCTTGCATGCGTCTGCTGCCACCCACACATGCCCACGTCTACCTAAACCCATAGTCGCCCACCCACACCCACAATGCGTGTCCCACGCTCATCTACTACCCATTCTGCATGCTCACGGCCATTTTGGCTCTTAGTGAGCATTTTTGAAGCCCAATTGATATTTCCTTAATTTTTAGCCTCAAAATGGGTAATTTTGGATTTTATATTGATTTTTGGATATTTTAGAAAAGTTTAGAAATTTTTGTAAAAACCCCTAAATGGCAATGGTGAGAAAATAAATGAAATTTAAGTTGATTTTGACCAATATGGACGAAGTTTAAATGTTATGGGAATTGTAGGAACATCAAGGAGATGATCTAATACATCTAAATTGATATTTCAAGTCAAATTGAGGTTGGATAACCTATAACCTTAAGAGTGCGAGCCCGAACTATGAGTGATATATGTTTGTTTAAAATGAATTCTTTTATGATCTCTAGCCATGATTTCCTATAAAAATGAGTTTTCACACTGATTTTGCTCAGCATTGAGCATAATTCACTAATTTATACTTTTAATGCCTAGTATGGAAATGTTAAGCTTATAAGGAAGTTATATGTTTTCTTATGATAAAATGTTGGCAAACATATATGATTTGAATGACGATAACTTATGTTATGCTATGATTGCTAATGATGAATTTAAGGCTTTTAAAGGATGTTTCAAACCATTATGCCCTGTACCCTGGATGTGATTGCCCTACTGCGTGAATATGTTTCCGTAACACTTTAGGTTGATAAAGGATTCCTGATATTGAAGGATGAAAGAAGATACTTAGGAAGTGAGATTCTCGATACTCAAGGATAAAAGAAGGTATTCGAGAAGTTCCAAGGATTCCCAATACCAAAGGAAGAAAGAAGGTATTTGGGAAGTCCAATATTAACCCTTTGGGGGCATTCTGTGTGCACGTAGGAAAAAGGTATCAACACTGATGTATTGAGACTACTCTATATCAGCTAAGGCTATGACGTTGGGTGTATTGAACTTGTTCTACCTCAACTAAGGATATTGCTTACATGTCTAATGTGAAGTTTACTCAATTTGAGTGATGGAAAGTTTACCTAATTTTATGATGTTTTATCTTATTGGTTTATCTATAGTCATGAACTTGATATTACCTGATGCTTTGAGCTTAGGAATTTTTTTTTTACCTTTAAATGTTTTTAGTAGATGATGAAGCAACTATTTTTAAAATCGTCACTCACTGGGCTTGCCAATTGCATGTTTTCTTTCCCACTCAAGTAGGGGAAGAGTTCCTGAAGCTTAGTCTACACAAGTGAGTTCCTGAAGTTTAGTCTACACAAGCCTCCAGTATCAAAACATCAACATACTCATTCTCCCTAAGCCTTGTATGTACAAATGATTTTGATTCAATGTGGCGTGTAGACATTTCTGGTTGGATTTGGTTTTGGGGTGTGAAGTTGTACATATTTATATGTTTCATGAGTTACGTAATGAGTGGTTCTGACAATATATCTATTGTAAATATCTAAAGCTAAATGATCTTTTAGTTAAGTTGAATGATGTTCTTGTATACTTAGTACTTTGAAGAAGAGATATTGTGGGTGTCTATACAATGATATTGTATTTTAGTAGGTTAAATAGCTACATGTGGACAGTGAACCTCACGAGAGGAGATGTTTGTTGTCTTCACACCTTTTTCTAGGTTAAGAAGGTAATCTGAAAGGGGGTGTGTGACAAGATCAAGTGATAAATAATCTATAACATATTTAAATCTAGTTTAATGGTTAAATTTCTTTTTTTAAAGGAACATAGGTTTAAATCTTTCGCTCTATATTTATGAGATAATATTGTCAAAACACATCACACCCTAATTTGTGATGTAATATTCTAAAATCATATTAAACCAGCTACTTTTCCATTTATCATGTTTATTGACTTTAAAACAGAGAGTCAACATTTGACAAGCCAACTAAGAACAAGAACAAAAAATATATAGAAAAAGAACAAGAAAAGCATTCATTTTTTAGAACATAATAATATAGAAACACATTAAAACCCCCTAACTGGGGCCAAATACATCAACTAGCACAAATCTTAAACAACTTATTCAACTTATTCAATTAGATAGTTCAAAAAGACAGTTCCAAGGTTATTTATTAATGTCCCTAAATTCCAGCTAATGCTACAAATATGAACAATAAAATGGAGTATGATGGTACAAATCAGAGACAAAAGGGCATACCATCCGCAGAGTGCGAGTGGATGGAAACTCAAATCTAGACTCGAACTTATTGCCGGGTGTTTTCTAGCTTAAATCCTTCAAGCTGTGGCACTAAGAATTTGCTCTATCTCCTCCAGTGACCGCCCCTTTGTCTCAACAATATTACGAGCTACATACAATACAGCAAGCAAACAGACGAAGCCAAATCCAAAGTACACTGTACTGATGCCAAACTTGTTTACGAAGCTCAGGAAATAGAGGCCAATGAAGAAGTTTGAGATCTGATAGGGGAGCAGCAATACAGTAAAATTCACAAACAAAATGATAGGATATAAATTAGCGTTATGATCTTTGAACATCTGTGTAGTCGATCTAGTATCGTCTGTGCATGGCTAGGTCAGGTTATTCTTATCATTCTCACTATGATATTTCCTTCCATTCTTGGACGAGGGAGAAAATGATGGTGCAAAGCAAACTTTGTGAATCTTAGTAATCTAGTTCCTATTATGCCATCCTAACCTCTTGGTTTATGTCTACTGTTTACCAATGTGCCATAAAATAAAACACAACGGAAGTGTGATTCAGAAGATATACAGAGGTAAACTGCATTATTTTGAAAAACTTACCCAATGAGTTCCTAAAGATAAAGCAACAGCTTTTGCTCGGATTCTCGAGGCAAATATTTCTGGTAGAAGAAGGCCGGGGACTGGACCCGCCCCAAGTGAGAATGATAGTACATAGCTGCAAAATGAAGTTCAAATTTCATCATCTAAACATGACAAAGAAAAAATACAAGCTATTCATCTCAGAGAATACAAATAATGTCTGCAAATCTTACAACACAGTCCCAAGGACCGCTAGGGTGCCGGAATAGGGAGCCAAGGCGCTCCAACTGAAGGTAAGAGAGAGCAGCAACATAGATGCAGCCTAAAACAGTCACCAAGGATAATGTCACCTCCCAAGAGATATTTGGATTAATCGCTTGTGTGAACACATAAGTAAATAACATACCATTCCACAAAAGCTAATGGTCAGAAGACTTTTTCGTCCCTGGCGGTCCATCAAAGAAGAAGCAATAGTCGTGCCTGCAAAGAAGAATATTACTCGTCTCATTTTACAAAAGAACATGTTGATACATAAACGCAAGCATCCCAAGGCTTAGTAAAAAAAGGACTAAGAACTAACCAAAGACATTTGCCGCTGCAACAAGAGCACTAGCTGCAATGTCAGAAGCAACTCCAGCACTACGAAATACTGAAGTCGAGTAATATACCACGGCATTGATCCCAGATAACTGCTGGAACAGGAATAGTGCAGCACCAATGCTAACAACTGCAACAAAATATGTTAGTGAGAAGTGGAAAAAGGGTATGTCATCTGATAGGAGTGCATTAATCAAATCCTGTACCGACCAAACTGCAATATAGAAGTAGTAACTCAAAAAGTTTTGGAAGAGGCTAAACTCTCTAAATACTAACGATACAAACTTTATCTCAATATTTATGCCTACTACGAAGCATAGGCAGACAGTAATGAACCATCCAATTCATTTTTATGAAGCACAAGTCTCAAAAACATTAAATGCAAATTGAGTGGAGAGATTAAAGACAACCCAAGAGGCCAAATACTTGGACGAAAAAAGCATAAAAGAGCACAAATATAATTGGATAAGTAAAAATTGTCCAAATTATGGAGATTACCCTTCCAATAGCGGCTACTAAACAGATCAGACCACCCTGCTTCAGGTTCTACAGAACCTTGACTTGCCGCTGTGAAGTCTTGAATAACTTCTGCTACTCTCTCTTTTCCATAGAGTGTCTTAATAGCTCTCTCAGCCTCTGGAAGTTTCCCTTGCTGCACAAAATGGTTGCCACACCACTTTATGCTTCCTTACCAAGTACGTGTAACTATGTATAACTAGAAAGTAATGTATAATGCAAACAAAGTAATTTGTGATTTATGGTAACCTGATAAAGCCAACGTGGGCTTTCTGGAGATATTGCCATTCCAACTGCCAACAGAATGGCTGGAACCATAGAAATACCGAACATTGTCCTCCACCTGATAAGAACTCACATATGATAAAAATCTGAAAGGGATGCACAACTTTACTCACAACATGAAACGGATTATGGGGGAATATAAACAGATTATCTGACCATAATATAGCAAGAGTCAAATTCTTTTATTAAATGAATTCAGTTCACCTATGTAGACTCTTCAAAGCAAAGAGATTCAATGAACAATTTTTAAGGATGACATCGAGCCACAAATTTGCAGCAATGCATCAGAATCATACTAAAAGATGAGCGCTCACAACATTTGAGGCACTACAAAGATGAAAGATCAACGAGATGCATTTTGATATAGAATGACTTCCTACCAACTTTTAATGAATTGATGTTGGTCCAATCCTTTCTCAAGTGTAATTCAAATACAAAACATGAAACACAAATATATGTATATAAATATAGATGCTTCTATCTTCTCATTCATAGGTCTTATATGCAAGCAAATAGTTCAATAACTTGAAATGTATGTGTGTATATATATACTAATGCAAAACTAACAATGATTGAAGCAAAAAAAAAAATTCATCATTGAAGATTATGATTCATGAAATTTGAAGGATTAGAGTCTAAACAATGAGTAGCACCATAGTTGACCACTCATGCAACCTCATTTACGAGGAACGCAAATAGAATAAACTGACTTTATTAATTTACAAGCATAAATAAGAATATATAAATTATAAACATAAAGGAAAAAAAATAGTAGATATGAGTTACACGTACCAAGCAGGGTTTCCGACCAAAGGTAATCCAGCTACCAAAGCTGTAAGGATTCCAACACAAATAAAGAGCTGATTCACAGATCCCAATGTTCCACGTATTTCCGTTGGAGAGATCTACATATTATTTTCAACATAAGATGTAAAACAAGCTAAAAAAATGGAGATTTGATCATAATATTGAAACTAATGCAATGAAAACTTTTAATAAAAGGTACCTCAGATATGTAAAGTGGCACAATAGCTGATGAAATACCAATGCCAAGACCTGTGAGTAGACGTCCAATTATCATAGTTTGCACACTCTGGGCAGTGGCACTGCAATTTTTTACATCACTTTAAGCGTTTGCTTCCAAAAGACAACACTTTCATACGGTGACATAAGATACCAACCATAAAATTGCTCCAACTGCAAGCGGGATTGCATCCAACTGAAAACTCCTAGTTCTGCCAAACTTGTCAGCCAATGTTCCACCAACAAAAGATCCAATTGTGGCACCAATAAGGAGTGTACTGACAATCCATCCTACAAAAATATGTCATATCATAAAAAGATGAGATTGACAGTCATCTAGAAGACACAAAAATAAGAGCTCAGCATAAAATTTAATTTCTGAAATTCACAAGAAACAGTTAATAACATGACAGTAGCTTCCTAGAATTTCTTTAAAAGGAAATAGTAGTAAGAGAACTTCCCAGTTCATTAAATCAAGCAAGTGATGTAGCTGAAAATGTACTTAAACCTACTAGATACGTAAATTGTGGATATCACATCGATAGAGAAAGAGAGCGTTTCTTAAATATATTACAATCCTTGCCTTGTACAACGGTATTTTCCAAAATTCCAAGATCCTTGGAGAGGTACTCAAGGGCACCATTTACCACCCTGAAATAAACAAATAATGTAACTGTAAACCTTGAAAATAATAATAATACAAGTTATGCACCGTCCCTTTTTTCTCTCATTTCTCTTTTTTCGTCCTTTTTTTTTGGGGGGGGGGGGGGGGGGGGGGGATGATTATATATGGACTTATATAGTGAATTTCGGACATTAGAACATGGGTTGGCTTTATATTAATTCAAATCTGCTTACCTTCAACTGCATCTATAACAATGTTGGAGCTGTTGATTTCACCTCTACCAAAAACTGACCTCTGATCTTGTTGATTGCCTGTACCAATGCAGATTGTTTCCTGACACTATATAAAAGATTAGGCATATATGAATTATCTTGTTCGAGATGTGAAGGTTGAACAGNTTTGCCTGCAGGCTTGGCAGGAACAACACCCTCCACATCCTCATCTGCAATATATTACCAACAAGTTAGTGGCAAGAACATGCCCGTTCATTAAAGGGCAAAGTATTGCTTATAAATTTAAAGCAAAAATACAACTTAGCCTTAAACATATTTAAAAGCAATTGACATGTACTCCTTCCCTTGAAGTTGGAGGTCTAAATTCCCACACCTCACATTTGTCGTACTAGAAAAAAAAGGGATAGGAAAATAAAAAAGATATATCCATGCCACATAAACAAATTCTATAACACAAGTATCAAAATCAACCTGCTAAAAACCTCCAACAACGGAACAACATATCTGAAGATATTACACTAATCTTATTCCTTCCTATGAAAGAATCCACATGCCATTTTTCATAGGTAATTGGAAAAAGAAAGGATAAGCAACAAAGTCTTTGTGAAGAAATCATTATCGCAAGAAACCCATGAGAATCAAGACAAGATTATGGAATTCCCCCTTTTGAAGAACAGGTGTGTTTGATCAATGTCAAACAAAGATGTGAAGAAAATGTTTCTTCCAAAAGCACTTACAGAAGAAGCGCTTTCACTTTTGGAATCACCTTTTGTAAAAGTCATTCTAAACACCGAATAGGCAAAACACTTTCTCAATAGGCATTTTGGAAAAACCAGTCTAAATGCATTTTAAAGTACTTTTAGAAATTTAGAAATCACTTCTGACAATAAGAATACCTTTCAACTTGAAGAAGCATTCTAAGTCCACTTTAAAATACTTTTTTAGTGTTATTAGAAACTTCAAGATCACTTTTGGTCATACAGCCAAACACCATGTTTTTAATTACTTAACACCAATTCAAAAGTCCACCAAACTCATACAATGAACATGGACCTATGGATGAAAATCTACTAGACCATCAAATTGGAAACATGTGAACACATTTCAACGAACAATTACATACCAACTTCAGTAAAACAAAACAAGTTCAGAAAAACATAAAAAAGAAGCAGAAGCAGAAGAAGAACAAAGATCGGACCAAAAGTGGCAACCAGTTAGTCAACGTCAATTCCTCAAGTGACATTGAGATTCATCACATCATTCTAGTAGAGTGAATAAAAAATTCAAAACCTTGAATCAAGCAGGGTAAAGATAGACAGATTACCATAAGCGTGTGTCTTGACTGACTTATATTTAGCAGAAGAACGAGAAATGCCATCAAATCCAAGTCGAATACGTCTCATCTCAGTCTCCATGGTTTCAGAGCCGAAGCTTAAACCACAGCAACCACTTCTTTCAGTCATTCGAAGGCTTCCCAATCCCAAACGCCTTCCAGATTCCCCCAAAACCCTTCGGTTTTGAAAACCAGAAGAACAATTTACGCCACTTTTGACCAACGCTGAAGCCTGCATTCTTAACCCCACTGAGAAAATTCCACCCACCCCAAAAAGTCAAATCCATAAATTAATGAAACCCCATTAAGAAACTCAAAACTAAATTAATGAATTACCCCCAAAACCCAAGTGGGTATAACTCTTTTGTGTGTATTCCAAGCAATCAAATGGTTCGATCTTCGATGTTCACAGAGAAAGGAAATAAGAGGGAGAAATGCACATACCCGAAATGGATCCCACAAAGCAAATCGTTTAGTAGACTTGTGATTGGAGACTCCTGCAAGAAAATTCCAATCTCTTGTTCTTAATCTGAAGTGGGTTTTATCAGTGACAGCGAAGAAATGCTTTGAAGAATCCGCAAGAGGAAAAAAGAGAGAGAAAAGAGAGAGTGAAGGGTGTTTTACTAAGAACAGGACCGATAAGAAAAATGAGAGGGAAGTAAACCAAACAGAAGAATCCGATTTCCACTTTCTTTATTAAGCTTCTGTATTCTATCAAGAATCGAATTGGATTTCTCATAAACTTTTCTTGGATGAAATGCATTAATGAACTTGACCTTTACATAATTCGAAAAGCTGAGGATCCCGTTGTTTACTCGACAGTTTGAGTCCACGCTGAGCCATCGCAATTCGCAACAAACTTTCGATTTTTTTTTTTCTTTTTGTTCTCCGTATCTGGTTTGAGAGGAAGGTTAAAAAGGTTAAATATTTGGGGTCCCAATTTTACGAAATTGCGATAGATTATGGTAAATCATAATAGACTCATAACACAAATAGTAGTCGATCACATCTAAATAATAAAATTTAATAGTAGTTGATCACATCTAAATAATAAAATTTTATTATATTTGTAAATATTGTGATTCATATTTTTATATTTGAAAATAATCTAAAAATTTATAAAAAAGATAAAAGATGTTAATAAATAAATAAATAAAGTATGCTTTTTAAAGTAGTGAAAATATTTATTATTTATATTATATTCACACTAATTACATTTTATTATTCAGTTTTATTTTTTATGAATTTTTTTAAGATAAAATTGAAATGTTGATTTACACATCATATCAATATTGGATGAAACATGAAAATATCAATGAAAATATCTAATATCGATATTGAACCCATAGAATTGTAGAAATATCGATGAAAATCTTGAGATGTCGACAAATATTTAATACTATGGTTGAGAAATCCATTCTCAAACTTAAAGGTTAAAATATAAGTTCATGTCAGTTGAGTTGGGTTCATGTTGAGAAATTTTTTATTATTACGATAGTATCAACTACATTCATTCATATCATTTGACACATCACCAAATGGTATATTAATTTATTGTTTATTTATTTTGTGGGCTCATGTAATTTTTAAATTTTACTTTCATAGTACATGTTATCAGCTATCTTATAAAATTCTATTGGATGGTGTGAAATTTTATAAATTTAACTAACAAAAATTTCATTTTAAAGCTCAATATACAATGTTTAAATATTTGATTTTTTTTTTCCCTTTTACAAAAGCAAGTATGGAGATTTGAATTTTTACTTATATATGTAAAATAAACTCTGTCCATCTTTACTTTAAAAATGATTTTTAATTTTTTGAATGATCTTGAGTTTGGGGATTGGGAGAAGATTATGGTGGAAAGTAGTAAGAAATGAAGGAGGATGCTTCATATACCAACATCAATAATCACGATCTCAATCAAATATATGCTATAAATTACAATAAGTTGTAAAAAAACATTATTCATAACAATTTCTTTTTTTTAAAAAAACTCCTCCCATCTTTAGAAAAATCAGTAATATCTTGATTGGCCAACACTAATTACACTTTAATATCTATATTTTTTGTCATACTTTAAATTTCAAAACAAAATTAGTTAAAAATAACATTTTAAACATGAAACTTTTATTTAAGTTGTAAATAAATTTTAGTTTATAACAATTCAATTATTACACTTTAAATTTTTAAAAGATTAAGATCAAATTCAAAATAAAATATAAATTTTCAAGTATGATAATTTGAGTAAAATTGATTTTTTTTTTTTTTTTAGTTTAATAGGACTTGAATATTGCCTTTCATTATTATTATTAATCTTAAATTGTGTTCAATCTACTCTTTAAAGTAGAAAAAAAAAATAATATAAATTAAAACTAAAAATTTAAAGATTTGGATAATGAGAGGGGAATGAGGGTAGGTAGGGCCAGGGGAATTGGGATAAGCTAATAAATTTGGTGATGGAAGCAAATGAGACAACGTATCTTGTTGTGCCTTCGTGGATCCACGTCATACTTCTGACAGCTTCCTTTTCAGTCCACGTGTAGACCTTTCAACCGCTTCAAACTTGGTACGTTGCTGTAACCAACCGATTGTATAATTTTACATTCACGGTAAAAATAATAATAATAATTTTTTTTTTCTTAAAAAAAACGCTGTAATTTTGGGTGGTTCTATTTCACCGTTCCATTGTTTAATAAAAATTATAAGAACAAATCATTTAACAAAAAAATTTAAATTAAAAAAGAAATATTGTATGTATTAAAACACGTTAATATACTTATTATTTGTGGGTAATTTTAGATATAGCAAACCGGTGGGTTATTTGATGGGTCCGAGACGGTTGAATGCTTCCTGTTTGGAATCGGAGGTTTTGTCAAGAACTTTCTTGGCTTCGACGAGAGGCGACTCGGAGGAGGAGCCAGGGGAGATTTCTGCATGATTAAAAAGATTTTATAAATTAAAATTGAATGTTGGCAACCGATATATAGAGATGCTCTAGAATATTTGTTTGGGAAAAAATTTATTTTGAATAAAAGAGATTTAGTTTTTTTTAAAAATTCTACATCAATTATTTTAGGGGTGGGACTCTATTAACTTCTCCTTACTCCTTTGGCTTTGAGCTCAAGTGGGAGCCGAGTGTTGCCGCCCATCGGTCATTAGGATCTCCATGTGCCCCGCCTGTCTAGATGGGCAAGGCAGGGCGAGGCATTAACAACAATTAGATTAGTTGTCAACTACAAAGTTTTACGACACAAATTTCAACATAATTAATGCATACATAATTTAATAAAGCAATTGCTCCCTAATGAAATAATTATTGTGTAAAGTTAGAAAAAAATATTGTAGATTTTTGACAAAATGATTGATTAATTGTAATTAATAAATTAGCATAACCATATATTAAATGGGTTAAAGTCACTTTGATCCTAAAACTTTCGTAAAAGACAATAATTTAGTTTATGGACTTTAATTTGTAACAATTATTTATTATTATTTTTATTTACAAAGGTTTAGTATGATTGTTGAAAATTTAGATACTAATTTATTTTAGCAATATTTTTTATTAGCCATGAATTTAAGTATATTAAGATTTCTCATGTTACTAGATACTTTATAAGTAATTAACTTTATTTTGTAAGTCTATCTTTTTATACATAGATCGCATTCATACACAAATGAATGTACCAATTCAATGTTTAACAACCTAAACACAAATAGTTGCGTCTAGTTGGCATAAATTGTACCTCCATTGTCCAAACACATCTCAAATGGCATCTAAACTTGAAGATTTGTCTCTCAAATATTGACAAGTATCAATGGACACCTAAACTTGAAGAGTCAACTTTTAACTCATGAATTACATTTATACATGAATAGATATATCAATTTAGCATGTAACAACCTGCACCCAAGAGTCATTTTTTGTCATACAAAATTATTGTTGTCCTAATATCTCTTAATAGACACTTAAACTCAACAAAATCATGTTTTAAAGACTTAAGGGAAACATACATTAACTAATGGGATGTTTGGGCATTGAGTTGAGATACAATGTCTAGAGTTCATATGTCAATAGAGTTCATATTGTTTGTGTTTAAAATGCAAAGTTATTTTGTTTGAGTTCATATGTCCATGTTTGGGGTGTAGAGTTGAGTTCATGAATGGTGTATTTAGTGCAATTTTTTGAACTCTAAATAATTTACTTTTATGATTACTATTTTTGTTTTGAAATTTTTTTATTCAATAATTCTACCTATCTTTGTTTGAATAAAACATGGATTGCAATGATTACTATTTTTGTTTTGAAACCCTCACAAAAGTTTGGAATCAAGAACAAGATGAGAAAACTCTCTCAAAAAGTAGATTTACAAGTTTTGAGCTCACAACAAATCAATCCTCACCATACATAAATCTCTTTCAAGAATTAGATGAAAAGAAGAAAAATTGAAGCTCAGAGAGAAAGCAACAATGGTGGCTTGGTGAATTATGGAGGATTGAAAACAATAAAAGTTGTTGTGTAATGTTGGAGAAGATGAAGGGTTTAAAAACAGGGGAAAATATGTGAAAAACACAATTAATTTGGACCATTGGATGTTGGTAAAAGAAAATTGAATGGTGGAGATTTAAACTCAAATAATAAACACAAAATAATATTAAATTCATTTTTAAAAAAACAACTAGCTGTTAGACATTAACATATATAATAATATTAAATTTATCTTCGTTTTAAGTTCATTTTCCTTTTAACACCAATCCAAAAATAAAAAGAACCCACCAAGTGTCATTTCTCTATTGCTCCAAGTGGCACCTTTCAATTGGTCCATTTTGATGAAAAAATCTACCACGTCATCAGCTCGAGATTGTTTCGTTAAGCTTGATTCGATCATATCGTTTCAGCTCTGATTTGAGTGATTCGAATTGCGTTGGAACTGTTGTTCCAAGCTCCACACAATACACTTCAAAACACTCAAATTGTTAATAAATAAAAGCAAGTTTGTTATCAATTAATTAAAATTAATTAATTTGAGATTAAAGGCCAAAAAGCCAACAATATTATATCAGATCGAATAAGTGATCGCATATAATGTGTAAGCGATCGCGTAACATTTACATTCGATCATGTATCATTTGAGCAATCATGTACCATGTATCTATGATTGCTTAGACTTTCACTAGCAATCGCGTATACATAATATGCGATCGCTTAGACTTTCATTAATGATGGTGCATATATGATGAGTGGTTGCTTAAGTTTTCAACAATCAATTGACAGGATTTGGGGGAACTCACATCACCCATCACCCATGTGTTCCTCTGTAAGGTCTTGAAGAAGTCCTTCTTTTGAAACGTGTACACCACTGTCCGTTTGTCATTTTTTGTTAGCTTGGACCATTTCCATTGCTTGTACACCTTCCATAGAACGTCATGCACTAAGAATAATGGGTCATATATTTGGACCTTCCTTATGGGAAATTTTGGAATAGGAAACAATGGGTTTGGGTTTATAACCCCCACTGTCAGTTTCAACTCTACTATTTTTTAGGCTTCTATTTTCTCCGTGGATGGCTGAGCTTCTTCTTTGGGTTGACTTTCAATTATATTTGGCTCCCTTTCCACTTTGTTGGCTTTATTAGCTTCTACTTTATATTTCCAGTGGTACTTTTTTAGCTTCTGCTTTATTTTCCGGTGGTACTTTTTTAGATTCCACTTTATGCTCCTCGCCCGAAGAGGCTTTTGTCCTTTTCACCTCTTCAGGTGAGAACTTTATTGGCTTCCTCCTCTTTCGAAGCTCGGTGAGTTCGACTTAGTGATCAAATTAAAATTATATTGGGTAAATGTTACCTTCTTTCCTAAGATGTTGAAGCTTACACTACAACAAAAATAGACTTCTATGACTCTAAAAGAACAGTCATTATGACATTTCTTGACTTATTTTTTTAGTCATTTAATCGTCCATCATCTAAAGTATATAGATGACACTTAAGAAATCAGTCATCATTTATAGTTTTATGACTTTTAAATATAGTCAACCAATAATATATATATTGACATTTATTATAAGTCATGGAAACTATTTTTGGTGACAATTTTCACAGTCATTGAATAATGAAAATGTTGATTTTTTTCTATCAAATAAAGAGTTGTCTTGACATCAAAATTCTGTCATCGAACAACAAATAATGACACATTTAACGTGTCAATAATACCTTAATTATGACATTTTATTAAAGTCATTGAATTACATTCATTGTCACTTATTTGTAGTCATAGAAGTCTGATAGATGATAATATTCTATTGTCATAAAATTACATCCCATGACTTTTGTCAGATATCAAAGAAACCATTACAAATATACACGTTATTACACCTGTGTTTCATACATGTTATTACACCTGTGTTTCCATTAGTTTCAACACAAAATATGTACATAAACATAAAAAGTAACTTTCATATATAATAATATAGTTTCTATCGTTAATACAAGGAAACTAATAACAATACTAGTAATCAAATTCTAGGCACATCATTTACAAATTCAGTATTTATAACTAAGTGTTGGCATAATACCAAAAAAAATATATACAACACCTATTTAAATATCTTGGTTGGTGGGTTTCCTTGCGTCAATGGCATTGTCTAGGAACCTTGCAAAAAAAAAACATTCATTTCAAAATTTAACTCAATATATATAAAATCACAATATAGCCACATAAATAGGCTCAAAATCACATTATGATCACACTTTTCAACCTTAATAACATGGATAACCTCCAAATTTTACTTATACACTACTCTACTAGAAAGAATAATGGTTAATTGAAAAACTTCTTCGTTTATGAGGGAGGGGGAAGGGGACAAATGAAACATAATACAGTAGGAGCACTGTGTGTATAAAATGCAATCTCACGCATGTAACACATGTATGTGGTTCTTGATAATACTATCTAAAATGGATGTGGTTCTTGATAATACTATCTCACGTATACGTACTATATCTAAAATGGATGTGGTTCTTGATAATACTATCTCACGCATGTATCGCATGACATAATATCCACATTCGACCACACCCGATTGCTTAGGGCACTGTGTGTATAAAATGCAAAACACAAGTTAAGTTAATTCTAGTATATGTTTATTGGATAAACTATGCTATGTACGAAATAACATACCTTAATTGATTTCCAAGTGAGCTTTTTCTTCTTAAGGTCAACAATCTTGAAAGACCTACAAATGGATTTAAATGCAACATGTTTCTTTATCTATTCATATTAGTTAAAGTTGTGAAATACTAGCTATAATATACGTACATGCCAACCACATTGATGATATCTTCGTCGAGTCGATTTTTTAAAGGGTCCATCCAAAATATACTACTTTTTGAATGATCAATAATGATCTGATCAAAGTCCAATGATTCCTACAAATTGAAATAATCATAAAAAAAAGTAAACAGTTAACAAAATATTGTACAATGCATTTCATACAACATACCCCAAATTGTAAGGGAAGATGAGAAGTTGGTTTGCATCCAATCCTGTCATTCCCGAGGACAACAATTAAGCTCAAGATTCTTTGTTAGTTGAGATTGAGATGGAACCAGCATCTAAAAACTTATACAAACTCAATGTCTTCGATTTCTCCATTAGTTTGTATAAGCACTTATAATATTAATTAAACTTTATACAGTACTCAATATATATATTTTAATACTAAACAGATAATTATTTAGATTACTTACATCATATATGCATCAAGACAAGGAGTGCATATTGGATGCATATAACAAAAATCTCGTAAGACCTCAACCAAAATGCAACACTTGCGTTGGATTCCAAATACTTCCATTGGTACAGTGATTTGAATTAATGATCCAATATATTCAAATTCACGGAGTAAACAGCGTAAAGCAACTGGTGAACTTTGAATGAGTGTCATTGATAGAACTCCTAAACTTTTACTTGAATTTTTTCCATCCTTCTATCAACAAATGGCGTAACATTAGAATAAATGACTTATATAAAATAAAAACCGACGAGGATGGAAAATGTTATATTTTCATTGTCAATTATTAGAAGATCTCGTGGCCATAGCAAGTGTGAGCCTACTTCTTGAGATAACATATTTTCTTCTCCCTTTGTTGGAATCGGGACAGAACAATTACCATGCTCAACTACGTCAAGTAAAACCTTCACTTCATCACTAACAACGTTATAGTCAAATATAGTCTCCTCTGTGACGACGTTATTTTTAGACCCAATTGCCAACAAACAAGAAGTTCCATCTTACCATGGGTAAGTTGAAATGTAATGTTAATATTCACTAGCGTATATTATGTAGAATATATACTAAAATAAAGTGAAAAACTTACCTTAATGGGCTATGGGGCGACAGATTGGCTTGAGTTATGTTTTTTACGTTCATCAGCCTGTATGGAATAAATAAACTTACATTACATATATTATTGCCAATGCATATTAGAACCAAGAAAAGAGGTATAAGATAGACATAAAACCTTCTCTTTTTCCTTTTTCACTTCAACATATTGAGAACTCATTGTGTGTTTCAACAATTTTGCCTTCGCCTAGATTAAAAAATTTCATTATCGGATGAATTATTATTGTGAAGATTATGAAAAACTACTTAGAAGATGAATTGAAACACATTAACTTGCTCATTCTTCGTTTCTGCTTCACCCCTTTCTTCAATATCACTTGAAGAACCATCTTTTCTCCTCTTTGTGAAGTCTTATTTTGGTCAAATAATTCTTTCTTCACCTATAAAAACCTTAAATCACATTAAATATTCAACATCTACACTAACACACTAAATAGGATGAATGGATGCAACATTTGACCTTCTCATTATTAGAAACAGGTTCACCATCTCGTTCTTTAATATCTTCTGAAGAACCATCCTTGTTTGAAATTTTGGTTATCTTTTCTTGTTTTATCAGTTATTCTTCCAACTCTTTTATACGTGTAGCCATCTTCGCCTTCTCATCGGCATCAAATGTAACTTTATCTTCCTTCTTCACTTGTTTTAGGGTATGAAAATATTTAATGGGCATGATAAACTTACCCAATCCTCTAACTACTGCTGGAGGATCTTTGCTCCCCAACGCTTGTGATAGGATATCTCCACATATAGATGTGTTGCCACTTTCGACATCATGAGTGACCAACATTTCATCCTATTGAAAAAAAAAATCAATATTTAAGCATAATGCAAAGAAATATATGTAGTCAACAAATACTTACTATACAATCCACCACTTCTTGTGTTTGCTTGTCTGGAATTTTTCCCTCTCGATCCATCCGAGTCCTTTTCCATAAAACACATCGCTTAGTTAGATCTTCATTTGGTAACGACTCCTTCTGCACCAATAACAAACTATCATACATGAACTTGGATTAAAATGTAAGATTTAAGGCATATAAAAAAATAAATACTAGTGAAGTAGTATCTTACCAACTCTTCTGAAAGATTAGCATACCCCTTCTGTGACATTCGATGATTATACATATGTTTTTTCCTCTTTTCTCGATTTTTACTAAAAGATGATTATACATTCGATGTGTGTTTTCGCAATGCAACCTTCAGGTCGACTTCTATTTCTTACATAACTTTTCAACACCTTCATATACCGTTCAAATGGATACATCCATCGTAGGTAGATGGGCCCACAAAGTTTCACTTTTCTTACAAGGTGAACAGTGAGATGCAACATTATTGTGACGAAAGAAGGTGAGAAATACTTCTCAAGTAGACATAATGTAACAACTACATCATCTTGCAACTTATCTAACTCTGGTACCCGCACACTCTTGGAGCATATTGAATTGAAGAAGAAACATAATCTAGTAATAGTATACCTCACATTCTTAGTTAGCACTGAATGTAAAGCAATCGGAAGGCATTGTTGCATTAAAACATGACAGTCATATGATTTAAGGCCATTAAGTTTCAAGTCTTCTAACAAGACTAAACTTCTAATATTAGAGGAATAACTTTCGAGAACCTTTATTTCAGATAAAGTCTTACAAAATGATACTTTTCTTCTTTCGATAATGTATAACACGCTGCATGAATGTACATTTTACTCCCCTTACGTATAGGAGCTAATTCAGGTCGAAGGTTCATTTCAACTAAGTCAAGTCTAGTACTCATTCCATCTTTATTTTTTCCTGGAACCTCAAGTAAGGTACCTATGATATTCATGCACACATTCTTTTCGATGTGCATTACATTAAGACAATGTCTAACATACAACTTTTTCCAATAAGGCAGTTCAAAAAATGCAGGTCTTCTTTTTCAATAGTTATTTGAAACTTTGTCATTTAATTTCTTGCCAAACTTCTTTCCACTAGAAAAACTTATGTCC
The DNA here is from genome assembly GCA_031780015.1 of Citrullus colocynthis. Classification (NCBI taxonomy): domain Eukaryota; kingdom Viridiplantae; phylum Streptophyta; class Magnoliopsida; order Cucurbitales; family Cucurbitaceae; genus Citrullus; species Citrullus colocynthis. The sequence goes on from QLSR01000372.1 coordinate 1,066,533, forward strand.
ATCAATTTATTGTAAATTTCCACACCTAACATTGGATGTGGAGGGATTCCATTGTCTTGCTTACCATCGAAGGCTTTTTTTGTCTTCTGTATGGATGATGTCTTGGCAAAAATCTTCTATGGCCTATGTATTCGTTCTTTTTCCCATGATGTAGCTTGCTTGAGTTGATATCCTCTCCACATACTGGAAAAGCTTTATACCCTTTCACGGTACACCCACATAAATTTCCATATGCAGGAAAATCATTAATAGTCCACAATAAGACTGCTCGCAAAGAGAAAGATTCTTCTTTGTATGCATCAAAACATTCAACTCCAACTTCCCACAAAAGCTTCAAATCCTCAATCAATGGAGCTAGATACACATGAATATCATATCCTGGTTGTTTTGGCCCTGATATCAACATTGACAACATTAAAAACTTCCTCCTCATACATAACCATGGTGGGAGGTTGTACACTGTAATAATGACTGGCCTACAACTGTATTTAGTACTTAGATCTCCATATAGGTTCACTCCGTCAGTGGCTAAACCCAAACGAAGATTTCTTGGTTCTGAACCAAAAGCTGGCCATAGGTGATCTATTAACCTACAGGATGGAGAATCAGCTGGATGTCGCATAATATCGTCTACCTTCTTATCTGTAGCATGCCAACACAAATTTTTTGCATGTTTCAGCACTCTTGAACATCCTTATAAACCCTGGAACTATTGGAAAGTACCACAACTATTTAGCAGGCTCCATTTTTTCTCTTCTATTGTGTTCTTAAGAACCTTCCATCTCGAAAGATTACAGGTAGGACACTGGGTGCTTTTTGCATACTCATTTCTATATAAGCAACAATTATTTGGACATGCATCTATTTTTTGGTAACTCAAAACTAGAGCACTTAATATTTTTTTAGCTTCATAAATAGAAATTGGCATCTCATTCTTCTTAGGTAGGAATTCACTTATTATAGTTTAGTAATTAAGAAAAGCTTGAATTACTCCATCCAAATCTAACCTTTAGGTTATACAATCTCATAAGGGCTGACAACTTCGTAAATCTTTTACATCCCGGGTATAATGGCTTTTTAGCATCATCAAACATAGTGTCAAACATATTTGGTGCACCAGAAAGTTGATCATGAGCAATTCCAACCATGTCAATTACATTAAACAAATCGTACTCATCCTCATAATTTTCATTTAACACATGATCTGTATTGTTGTTAACATTATGTGTGGCTAAATCTTTCCCATGCCAAAACCATACCTTATAACTTTGATCAATTCCATTGACATACAAATGATCCCTAACTATCGAAACATCCTTAGATATACGATTTCCACATTTTAAACATGGGCATCGAATGGAATTGGAACCATTGCAATGACGCAAACCAAATTCACTGAAAATTTCAACTCCCACCTCGTATTCTCTAGATAATCTATTTTTCACCATCCATGATTTGTCCATCGCATAATATTAGGGCATTAAGTTCTTGTTCATTCCTCCCTCCCCCCACAGAAAGAAACCTGATGAAAAGATCATAATATTAGTAAAAAACTTTTATCAAGTCCATCTATAGTCGTGTCTTTAAGGTGGTTAATTCGAAGTGTATAAGTGACATCCCCAACACCAACACATCTTAAAGAGTGCATACAAAGTGACCGAGAGAGTATTTCACATCCAAAATGGGGTAAGTTAGTTACTTAATGTGATTTGAATATGTAAAACGAACTAAAAATGAACTACGAGGTGGGCAAATGACACTTTTTCCCCAAAAGCAACCAAAAAAATATAAGTGTGATTTCTAAACCCAATACAAGCAGAAAAGGTGAATAAGTGACACCTCCAACACTAACACATCTTAAAGAGTGCACAAAGTGTCCAAGATACTATTCCATATCAAAAATGGCGTAAGTGATAAGCACTTGAAAAGTGCTTTCTATTCTCTCAAATTAAGGGAGTTTATATTAGATTTCACTTGTTTGCTAGTGGTTTTCAGGTTAAAATGAGAAAAATTAGAAGAAAAGACTAAAAGATCAAAACCGAGCAAGAATACCGCGAAAAAGAGCTGAAAAACCTAAAATGGCAGAAATTGGGGCAGCGTCGCGGCGCTAAAACCCGAGAGCAAGCTTTTCTGATCGCTGCCCTAGCGCCGCAGCGCTCTCCAACAGCGTCGTGGCGCTGTCCCAAAATTTTCAATAGCGTCGTGGCGCTATAAACCTGCGCCACGGCGCCAGTTTTCCTTAAATGAAAATTGATATTTTTGGTAAGTTTTTGGGCGGCCAAACTCTATAAATTTGAAGGTTTCCAGCAGCCCTAGGCATCAAAAATCAAATCAAGGAAGTGCAGACCTAAAGAGGCATAAAAATGAGAGAATTGAGTGAGAGTTCAAAGAGTGAGTTAGTTGCAAGGAAGAGGAAAAGTTGCTAAAGACTATTTTTAATGCCATGTAATTTTGTATTGGTTTTAAGAGATTAATAATCAATCGAGTTGCATGAGAAATGGTTGTTTTTTAGAGAAAATAACTTGGAATTAAGTATCTAGACTTAGGCATATAAATGACAATAAAATCTATGAAATCTATAATATTGCATGATGAAATAAACAAGGATTCATTACCCTAGAACTCTCTTTGACTCTTGTGTTTCTCACTTTAATACTTTCCTTATTTGATTATATTTTCCATAACTCATAATTTTCAAATTCAATCCTCAAATAAATTGATTCAACTCTAGAATAGCTAAGTAACTTAAATCTTCACAATTGGATCTTTAGTGGAACGATATTCGGACTTAACCGTCTTATATTATAACTTGACCCGTACACTTGCGGTTAACACTTAAAAGTGCGCATCAAGTTTTTGGCGCCATTGCTGGGGATCCAAAGAACGGTTTTTGTTATTTAATATTCATTAGAATTGATAGATCTTAATTGGATGTGTATATTATTTGGTTGATTATTTATTTATGTATTGATATTTTATTTTATTGTATTTTATATATATTTATTCCTTCTTTATTTTATTTTATTTTGATTAATTTATCGGTTTATTCCTCGTGATAATACTAACCTCCTCCCTCTTGATCCCGAGATTGATAGGACTTATAGAAGGAATCTAAGGGCTTTACTCAATCAAACTGAGGAGATGGCGGAGGAGATACCCAAGGCAATTAAGGACTACTTTCAATCCATGTTACCGGCAAATCAACCCGGAATAATGAATGTGCCCATCAATGTCAACAATTTTGAGTTGAAACCGGGATTGATCCAAATGGCTAGAGAGCTAGCCTTTAGAGGAAGAACCAATGAAGATCCTCACAAGCATTTGCGATCCTTCTTGAAGATATGCAAAACGGTAAAGATGAATGGCGTTTCTAATGATGCTATTAAACTAAGACTTTTTCCTTTCTCTCTACAGGACCGTGCAAAAGATTGGTTGGAAACCATCCCCCCGGATAGCATTACAACGTGGGAGATCTTAGCTCAAGCTTTCTTGAACAAATATTTTCCATCGGCTAATCTCAAGGACTAAGGATGGAGATTGGAACATTCCGCCAACTTGAGGATGAACAATTATATGAGGCTTGGGAGAGGTATAAGGATCTCTTGAGAAGGAGCCCTCAACATGGTTACCCGGATTGGTTGCAAATTCAACTCTTCTACAATGGATTAGCAAGCTCAACCAAATCCATCTTAGATGCAACCACCAGAGGATCAATCTTCTCCAAGAATGCTCAAGAAGCCTACACCATACTAGAAGACTTGGCCAATACATCTTACAATTGGCCATGTGAACGGGCTTCTCAAATCATCCCAAAAGCCGCCGGATTGTATGAGGTGGATGAGGTAAACTCACTCAAAGCCCAAATGGCTTCCCTTACTAATGCTCTTTCTAAATTAACTGCAGGAGGCCGAGCTCAAACAAATCCACCATCTATAGCCTCTCTTGCTGCTTTGGCATCGGTGATGGCCACACAAAAGGAGTTGGAACAAGGAGATAATGAGACGGCCAACTATGTTGATAGAGGACATTATAGAGGCCACCAACACCAACAACTTCCAACTCATTACCATCCTAACTTGAGGAACCATGAAAACTTTTCTTATGCTAACAATAGGAATGTTTTGCAAGGTCCTCCTGGTTTACCCAATGTAGGTTCATCACCCACCAAAAAGAAGTCCAACTTAGAAGACTTGATGATAGAGTTCATAAAAGAATCAAGAGGAAGGACCACCGCATTGGAAAGCACCGTACAAAGCCATGGTAAGGCCATTCACAACATTGAGGTGCAAATAAGCCAAATCGTCACTTCACTCCAAACAATGCAAAAGGACAAATTTCCTAGTTGTCCTGAAATAAATCCAAAGAAGGAGTGCAAGGCCATGACTTTGAGGAGTGGGAAAAGGCTATCCACTCCCTTGATCATGGATGAGGATGATGAGCAAGAGGTAGATGACACTATCCAAGAGCCAATTTTAGAAGATGAATCGAAGATCTTAGAAAAGGAGGTAAAGGTAAAAGAGTCAACATCTTCAAGTAAGTCATCTAACCCTCTACCCGTTTTACCTAATACTATGTCATATCCTCAACATTTTAAAAAGAAAGAAATAGACTCCAAATTTGCTAAATTTCTTGAGTTGTTCAAAAAGCTTCACATTAACATCCCATTTGCTGAGGCTTTAGAGCAAATGCCCAACTATGCTAAATTCATGAAAGATGTCTTGTCTAAAAAGAAAAAGTTTGGGCAATATGAGATGATTAGCATGACTGAGGAATGCAGTGCTGTGCTGCAATAGAAGCTACCACAAAAATTGAAAAATCTAGGGAGTTTTACTATACCCTGCACTATTGGTTCTTTAAATGTTACTAGAGCTCTTTGTGATCTTGGTGCTTCTATTAATTTGATGCCTTTATCTGTCTATAGGAAGCTTAACAATGGAGAGGTGCAACCTACCACCATCACCTTGCAACTTGCTGACAGATCGTTAGCCTATCCTAAAGGTATTGTTGAAGATGTATTGGTTAAAGTTGACAAATTCATCTTCCCTACAGATTTTGTAGTACTGGACATGGAGGAAGACTCTAAGATTCCTATCATACTTGGGAGGCCATTCCTAGCAACTGGAAAGGCTATCATAGATGTCCAACAAGGGAAGTTGACTGTAAAGGTAAATGATGAGAATGTGGTATTTGATATTTACAAGTCCTTGAGTCATCATGATGAGAGTAGTCCTTGCCATGCTATAGACATAATTGATCATACTATTTTTAAGCATGTAGAAGTTATGTTGGCTAGTGATCATCTAGAACAAAGCATAATGGATGTTGAGAATGAAGATATAATTTTTGATGAAATAGCCTTTTATACTAGGTGGTTAGATAGTTTGCCAATATGTTCTAAAATGGATAGACCTATACCTTTGGCTCCCTTGCATGTGGTGAATGATATTGAGAACACTAAGCTTGAATTAAAGGTGTTACCTCTTCACTTAAAATATGCATCTTAGATGATTTATCTTCTTTTCCTGTTATAATATCTTCTGATCTTAATCTTGGGGAAGAAGAAAAATTGTTGAGAGTATTAAGGGATCATAAGTCTGCCATTGGTTGGTCTATTGAGGTCCTTAAAGGTTAATTCCATCGGTCTGTATGCACAGAATCTTGATGGAAGATACCTTTAAACCATCGGTAGAGCACCAAAGGAGACTTAATCCCACCATGAAGGAGGTAGTTAAGAAAGAAGTGCTCAAGCTTTTGAATGCAGGAATCATATATGCCATATCTGACAGTCCATGGGTAAGTCCTGTTCAAGTGGTACCCAAGAAAGGTGGTATAACTGTGGTTAAGAATGAAAAAGATGAAATGATAGCTACTAGAACTGTAACAGGATGGCGTGTATGCATTGATTATAGGAAGTTGAATAAGGCTACTAGGAAAGATCATTTTCCCCTTCCTTTTATAGATCAAATGCTTGATAGACTTGCAGGATATTCTCATTATTGCTTCCTAGATGGATACTCAGGTTATAATCAAATTGTCATTGCTCCTGAGGATCAAGAAAAGACAACATCTACATGTCCTTATGGGACATTTGCCTTTAAGAGAATGCCATTTGGTTTATGTAATGCCCCTGCCACTTTTCAATGTTGTATGATGTCTATTTTTTAGGGGCTCATTGAAGATATAATGGAGGTTTTTATGGATGATTTTTCTGTATTTGGGTCTTCATTTGATTCTTGTCTTGCTAATCTAACTCGTGTTTTGCAGAGGTGTCAAGATGCTAACCTTGTTCTAAACTGGGAGAAGTGTCACTTCATGGTGAAGGAAGACATCGTCCTGGGGCACAAAGTCTCTCAAAAGGGATTGGAGGTGGATAGGGCTAAAATAGCCGCCGTTGAACAACTGCCACCCCCCAACAATGTGAAAGGAGTCAGAAGCTTCCTAGGGCATGCTGGGTTTTACAGGAGATTTATTAAAGATTTTTCTAAAATTGCTAAACCCTTGAGTAATTTGCTAGAAAAGGAAGCTAAGTTTATCTTTGATGATGCATGTCTATTAGCTTTTAATACAGGAAAAACTAATTTCTGCACCTATTATTGTTGTACCAGAATGGAGTCAATCTTTTGAAATCATGTGTGATGCTAGTGACTATGCTTTAGGAGTTGTTTTAGGCCAACGTAAAGATAACATGTTTAGGGCAATTTACTATGCTAGTAGGACTCTTGATAATACTCAACAGAAATACACTACTACTGAAAAAGAACTACTAGCTGTTGTGCTTGCCCTTGATAAATTTAGACCATATTTGCTTGGCTCGAAAATAGTGGTGCATACTGACCATGCTGCTTTAAAGTATTTGTTTGTTAAGAAAGATTCCAAACCTAGGTTAATGAGGTGGATATTATTATTACAGGAATTTGACTTAGAAATCAAAGACAGGAAAGGATGTGAAAATGTGGTTGCAGACCACTTGTCTAGAATTGAGAATGGGGATGCTACATCATGGCCCCCAATTGTTGAGATGTTCTCAGATGAACAACTGTATCAGGTAAAAGATAGTTTGCCTTGGTTTGCTGACATAGTTAACTATCTTGTAGAAGGACATTTGCCACCTAACATGAACTCTCAACAAAAGAAGAGATTCCTGCACAATGTTAACTCTTACCATTGGGAGGACCCACTTCTCTACAAGGTTTGTGCTGATAATATGATACAGAAGTGAGTGCCTCAAGAGGAAGTGGTAAGTATTCTAAATTCATGTCATGCCTCCCCCTATGGAGGTCACTTTGGACCCACTAGAACTGCATCCAAGGTACTTCAGTCAGGATTTTATTGGCCATCCCTTTTCAAAGACTGTAATACTTTTGTTAAATCATGTGATAGGTGCCAGCAATATTTCTAGACAACATGAGCTTCTAATGAAATCTATCTTGGAAGTGGAGCTCTTTGACGTTTTGGGTATTGACTTTATGGGGCCGTTCCCTATTTCTTTTGATGGCTACCTATATATTCTAGCTGCAGTAGATTATGTATCTAAGTGGGTAGAAGCCATAGCCACTAGGACCAATGATGCTCGCGCTGTTTTAAAATTCCTGTATAAAAACATTTTCACACGTTTTGGTACACCTAGATCTATTATTAGTGATGAGGGTTCTCACTTTTGCAATAAATTGTTTGAATCCATGATGCAAAAATTTAAGGTTAATCATAAAACTGCTACAGCTTATCATCCTCAAACTAATGGCCTTGCTGAGTTATCTAATAGGGAAATCAAGCGGATTTTGGAAAAGACAGTTAAGACCAATAGGAAGGATTGGGCCCTTAAGCTCGATGATGCACTGTGGGCCTACCGCACAGCGTTCAAAAATCCAATTGGTACTTCACCGTACAGGTTGGTGTTTGGAAAGGCTTGTCACTTACCGGTAGAGCTCGAGCATAGAGCTTATTGGGCCATTAAGAAGCTGAACATGGATTTTGAGAAGGCCGGTGAGAAACGCCTCTTAGAACTCAATGAGATTGAGGAGTTTCGTGCTCAAGCTTATGAGAATGCCAAACTCTACAAAGAACGCACAGCGAGACGGCATGACAAGAAGATCACCCCACGGACCTTCCTTCCTGGACAAAGAGTATTACTTTTCAACTCACGTTTACGCTTGTTTCTAGGAAAGCTTAGGACACGATGGTCGGGACACTTTATCATTGTCAAGGTATCACCACATGGAGCCGTGGAATTGCAAAACAATGACGGAACAACCTTCAAAGTGAATGGTCAACGATTGAAGCACTACATCGGTGATGAAGAACGCCGATTTGAGAACCTGGCCTTCATTGCATGATCCATTGGTTTGGTCTATCTAGAAGACGTTAAACCAAGCGCTCATTGGGAGGCAACCCAACTTTATTGCTTTCTTTACTTTTCTTTTTATTTTATTTTCAATAAACCTTGTAGTCACTCATATGCTTTATCTCTCAGGAACTTGGTTCATCACACAAAGTACTCCTTACACCAAGCTTGTTTGGTGGCTTCCCGCTTGCCCCCAGGCTCGTTCTTTCTTTGTTAGATGCTCTTGTGCATTGGGGACAATGCATGATTCTAAGTTTGGGGTGGGAGGTGTCTTTCGTACTTTTATGTGTTTTCTTATCCTGCTATGCATGTTAGTGAAGGTTTTAATGAGCATATGCATGTCAATTTTTGAAAAATTTTTTTTTGAAAATTTTGGAGCTTTCAAAGTTAATGGGAATGTTGTTTAGTGTCGTGTGCCTTGATGTTGATTGCCCACGATGAGATTCGAATTTGCATGATAGATAACTTATTATGGAAATAGAATAGCACCACCATCTTGAGTTAAATACAGTTAAGTCCCTCTTAAAATTTCCCATATTCTTGAGCACGTAGCCACTTTAAATTAAAATCTTTAATTGTAAAAAGGATTAAGCTGGGTATATTTGGTTGTCACTCCGGAAGGCCTCATCGGTTAGAGAGTGGAAATGCATGATAGCTTGTAATCTTAGACTAAGGAAAAAGAAAAGAGTATACATGCCTTGAGAAAAGAAAAAGTGTACGCAAAATGTATGAGCTTTATTTGTCTATCTTTTTAAATGTTAAACTTGTAATGAGTATGCATGGATAGGGGTAAAAAGAGCTGCCTTTGCTGTGATCAGTAAGGACGCCTGGGAATTGACTAGGTACGAGTCTCTACAGTGAATGTGTGAAAGCTAGTGCCCCTAGGTAAAAGAGTGTAAGTTTAGGGCCCATGAAAAAAAAAATGATTGAAAGGCACCTTAGTGGACATATTACTCACTTGAAATGTATGAAAGCTTGAAGATTGATGCATGAGCTAGAGTAGGGGGAAAACTAAAGAAACTTTCTTAAGTCCTAATTTGAGTTCTAGTATTTTAAATTGAAGGAGGCTTGCACACACACACATGGGAGATAGCAAGATTTGGCCTTGAATGATTATAACAATATAGATATGCTTGCATGTTTCTACTTAAGCTCTAAATGCTATTCTCTGAGACATGAATCAATTGCATACTTCTTCATCTAAACTCCCTATTATTTGATTTTATTCTTTGCTTGGGACTAGCAAATCTCTAAGTTTGGGGTGTTGATAAACATTTGAAAAGTGCTTTCTATTCTCTCAAATTAAGGGAGTTTATATTAGATTTCACTTGTTTGCTAGTGGTTTTCAGGTTAAAATGAGAAAAATTAGAAGAAAAGACTAAAAGATCAAAACCGAGCACGAATACCGCGAAAAAGAGCTGAAAAACCTAAAATGGCAGAAATTGGGGCAGCGCCGCGGCGCTAAAACCCGAGAGCAAGCTTTTCTGATCGCAGCCCTAGCGCCGCAGCGCTCTCCAACAGCGTCGTGGCGCTGTCCCAAAATTTTCAATAGCGTCGTGGCGCTATAAACCTGCGCCACGGCGCCAGTTTTCCTTAAATGAAAATTGATATTTTTGGTAAGTTTTTGGATGGCCAAACTCTATAAATTTGGAGGTTTCCAGCAGCCCTAGGCATCAAAAATCAAATCAAGGAAGTGCAGACCTAAAGAGGCATAAAAAGGAGAGAATTGAGTGAGAGTTCAAAGAGTGAGTTAGTTGCAAGGAAGAGGAAAAGAGTTCGAGATAGTCGTGGTGCCCTTCGAATTCCGACGTGAGAGTCAAGGAGATCGTGACGGTGCTACCTCAATCAAGAGCCTCTTTTCAGTAGAGTTTCCCTTTCTTTACACTCTTTCTTTGTTTATTTTGCTCAAACATGTTGCTTCAAGCTATGAGTGGCTAAACTCTTTAGTTTTAAGGTTTTGATGATTTGTTTATGAATTTATGTTGATCTTGTAGACTTTCATGGTTTTGTTGGAATGATTATGCTTTTCATTGTTATTGTGTTTAATTCTTGTGGATTGGCTATCTTCACATGTTAGATTAGATGTATGATTGAGAGATTGTATGTTTAACATGATCTATAACAATGAATTGTTGTTAATCTATCACAAGAGTAGTTAGGTTGACAATAAAAGTTGCTAAAGACTATTTTTAATGCCATGTAATTTTGTATTGGTTTTAAGAGATTAATAATCAATCGAGTTGCATGAGAAATGGTTGTTTTTTAGAGAAAATAACTTGGAATTAAGTATCTAGACTTAGGCATATGAATGACAATAAAATCTATGAAATCTATAATATTGCATGATGAAATAAACAAGGATTCATTACCCTAGAACTCTCTTTGACTCTTGTGTTTCTCACTTTAATACTTTCCTTATTTGATTATATTTTCCATAACTCATAATTTTCAAATTCAATCCTCAAATAAAATTGATTCAACTCTAGAACAGCTAAGTAACTTAAACCTTCACAATTGGATCTCTAGTGGAATGATATTCGGACTTAATCGTCTTATATTATAACTTGACCCGTACACTTGCGGTTAACACTTAAAGTGCGCATCAGTAAGTTAGTTGCTTAGTGTGATTTGGATATGCAAAACAAACTAAACATGAACTACGAAGTGGGCAAATGATACTTTTTTCCCAAAAGCAACCAAAAAAAGCCTAAGTGTGATTTTTAAACTCAGTACAAGCATAAAAAATGTATAAGTGACACCCCCAACACCAACACATCTTAAAGAGTGCATATAAGGTGCCAGGATACTATTCCACACCCAAAACTACGTAAGTTAGTTACTTAGTGTTCTTTGGATATGCAAAACAAACTAAAAATGAACTACGAGGTAGGCAAATGACACTTTATTCCCAAAGCGACTACTAAAAGGAATAAGTGCGATTTCTACATTGAATACAAACATAAAAAATGTATAAGTGACACCCTCAACATCAACACAACTTAAAGAGTCATACAAAGTGACCAAGAGACTATTCCACATCCATAACAGCCTATAAGTGACAACCCTAACATCAACACATCTTAAGGAGTGCATACAACCAAACAAGCTAAAAAAATTGGAGTAAAGTCCACTTCAAAATTTTGAATAAGGTTTAATATGTCTATCAATAGGCATGAAGAATGAATAAGGTTTAAATGACAAAACTAAGATGATTCATTAAAAAAATTCTCTAGGCCATCAAAAAGTTTCTTATGTCTAGTAGTAGGTGCGAAGCAAGATGGATGGCACGGCTACAAGAGGATGGCATGAAGCAAGATGGTTTTCCAGAGAGGATTTATTGTTTAAATGTATAACAAGATGTGTAAAAACAAAAAATAAAAAAATAAAAAAAACAAAAGAGAAAATAAAGGAAGAAGTTGATACCTCAATATTGAGGTCGACAACGCGAAGCAAGATGGATGGCGAGGCTACAGAAGTGAGAGCGGGTGGTCGACGGCGCGGCTGAATGAACTACGAGCGGGCACGGCTGCAAGAGCGAGAGGCGATGGCAGATAGGCGTATTGGTTTAGTTCACTTCTGACCAGGAAAAAATCAAAGAAGACTGATGGACGACGACGGACCACCGATGGATGACTGGAGAACACCAGCGACAGTGGAGGGTTTCAACGACAGTGGAGGGTTTCAGTCGATTTCGGCTTCAGCGGAAGGTTTCAGTATTAGGTTTGAATACGAGTGTCGTGGAGTCGACTACGAAGGAGGAAAATAAAAAAATCGATTTTTCTTTTCTTTTTTAAAAGGTTATAGATCGAACCCTCGCTCTGGCTTTCGCCCTCTCTCTCCCCTAGATCGAAGACTATCTTTCTCTCGCTCTCTTCATCGCCCTCTCTCTCTTGCTTTCCCTCTCTCTCTCTCTCTCCCTCTCTCCCTCTCTCTTTCTCACTATCTCCCTCTCTCTCTCTCTCTCATATTAAACACTTTCTATGTCTCCCTTTCTCACTCGCTCTTTCTCTCTCGCTCTCTCTATTTCTCGCTCTCTCTCTGTCGGAAAAAAGTGAAATTTTGCATATTTTCCCACCAAAATCTCGCCTTTTTCGTTTACTCACATTTAATGACTGTTTTTTTTAGTCATAAATCAATGACACATAAAAACAGACATGTATTTTGCAAAATCCAAAAATTTTCGTTTTTTCCCGCAAAAAATGCGTGATTTTGGATTTAATGACTCTTTTTTCACTTTCTCCTCTATTTTTGGCACTGTTCATGAGTCATTTCTTCTTAACTATGACATACGTTGTGCCAATGTGGACCAAGCAAGAGACGGTAGATGGGAAATATTTCTTAGTAGGGATAGAGTGAGTCATCTTAGCATCTAACAAACAAATACATTCAAACAATCAGTAACCACAAACAAATATATACTAAATGATGTTTAAGTGTAACAATGGGCGATCACATAGTAAAAAGTAATCGATCATTGAGAACAACCATGGGCGATTGCTAAGAACAATAGTGGACAAGCACATAGTATTAATATGTAAACGACCGCTTAATATATGGTGGGCAATCTTTGATCAAGTGGCAAGCAATCATTTAGTATAGGGTGCATAATAACCTATTACATTATAAATGATCCATACCCTTGTACTAAACGATCGTTGCCCATGATCTAAACGATCTCTATCCATTTACTCGCGATCCTACCCCATGTACTCAACAATCCCTAACCTCGTATTCATCGACTACATATTTAGATAAACCAGACAATTCATTCAGGCAACATTGGTAAGAGTAATGTAACTTAGGATGAAATGAGAATAGTGGAAAATGCATTAAATTGCTAGGACAATGCTCGAAGATTGAGAGAATGTGAAGGAAAAGTGAGAGAAAAGTGAGAAAACGAGGAGCTAAAAGATCGCGTGATGAGAATGTGAAGAAATTTTGTTTAAGTTCACACTCGCAAGGGAGGTTGAAAGGTGTTTTAAAATGGAGGGCAAAATTGGTATGTCATGTGCCAAAAGGGTCATTTACAATTAAAATTTTGGGAAATTTGTATGAATAACCTAAAAACTGGCCCAAAATGCTAAATAACCCAGATTTAAAAAATAAAAATGCCAAATGACCCTTTGTTGACTTCAAGTTCAGATGAAATTATCAAAACGAACTCGGGCACACGGAAAAGCCTATCTCGCTCTTGCTCTTGCTCTCACTCTCTCTTCCTTTCCTCATTCACAATCACTCTCATCTCTCTCTCACTCTCACCAAAGCCGGTCGCGTCAGAGTTGCTCGTGTGGACTCGTAGTGTTAGAGAAGAAAAAAAAGACGCAGAAGAAAAAAAAAAGAGAGAGAATCGAATGTCGGAAAAGAAGTGAAAAAGGGGGAAAAAAAAGAGGGCGTCAAATGCCAGAGAAGAAGAGAAAAAAGAAAAAAATTATATCAAAAAAAGCAATACCGTAACTTTTCGTGATTGTGACATCACCAAAAGGTCATTTGACATTTGTTTTTTAAAAAAATTAGGTTATTTCCATTTTGAACCTCAGCGAGTTTACTGTTTTTAGCCATTTTGAACAATTTTCAGTTGAACATTCTATCCAAAAGAAAAAAAAAAGAAAAAGGCCCCTTCTTCTTCCTCTTCGTCCTTCGGGGAGGTTTGGGTGTGGTGTTCTTCTTTTTCGGCTTTAACAACGTCCACCGCTGCTTCTGCTCGAATTCAAACTCTTCTTTCTACCAAACCATCCAATTCACAAGCAGGTTCACTCTTTTATCTTCTTCTTTACTTTCCTAATTTTCCTTTCTTTTCTTGGTTTTCCCCGGACAATTTCAATGAAACAACATAATTCTTCAACGGTTTTCTTTTTCCTGGTTTAGGTTTCAATGTTATATGCAGCATCCGTCCAAAGTGTTTGCTTATTTTCCAATTCGAGTACTGCCCATTTCCGTTCTTGTTCCACAAATCCTCTGGTCTCGACCAGGCTCTCTGTACGAGCTTCATTGCCAGATAGTGATAATGGCGTTAAAGTGGAGTATACTCCTTGGCTTATTGTTGGACTGGGTAACCCAGGAAACAAGTATCATGGGACTCGGCACAATGTAATCGAACATTCTTTAACTCTGTGTACTGAACTGTTTAGAGTTGAGTTCGGGATGGAATTTTGATAGTATAGCAGTGCTTTTAAACGAAGCAAATTTCCTATATATTGCTTTCTCTAAAGTGTTCCAAACTCACTCTTAACGTGCGATGACACTTAATACATTGGTCTCTTTGGCCTTTTGGGTTTGATTGTTCAGGTTGGTTTCGAAATGATTGATAGCATTGCTCAAGCGCAGGGCATTTTGATGAACACAATACAATCCAAAGCTCTGATTGGAATAGGTTAGCCTTTTCTTCCTCGTCTCTGTTATTGAATTGGTTTTCCATCTTATGTGGATTTGAAGTTCATTGAGTTTCTTGCATGATCAGTACAGGTTCAATTGAAAAAGTACCAATTTTGTTGGCAAAGCCTCAGACTTACATGAATTTCTGCGGAGAATCGGTTTGTCTACTCATCTCTCTTTTCTTCTTTTGTTTAAGCACGGTGCACAGCATACAGTCGAGTGATGCTTTATTTATGAAGTGAAAGGATCCATGCCTTAGTTTGAAGCATAGTATATGAAGCTCAATGAGTTCCTTGTATGACGTTATATTCCTATGGATATGTCTTTTGCTTTACTTTGAAACAATGACATAGTATCAATGTCCGAGTTAGATAAGTATGTGGAGAGGAGTTGTGCATGTTTGGATATTTCTTATGCCTTTAGATGTTCTAGTTAACCTTCAATTTTGTCTGGGAGGCATTGTTATGGAGTCATTTATTTGCACTATGTATGATTTGTTTGACATGTGTTAAAATACTCAAATTGCTCATGGTCAAGGTTCATTTAATGAGCAAAGCATTTGTGATGATGGCCTGAAGATACTTGGATTTTTCATTTTTCTAACCCTACTGGTTACATGTACTAGAAAACTCAGTTGACTCGGATGATGCTGTAATGTTGCACGTACTACCTTATCTGGCTGAATTGATTTGCACCTATTTATATTAGATACATGAAGTTTAATTTCAAAACCAATTGGAAATGAGAGGAATAACTCATCTATCTTATAAACATTGTGAGGTCCCTTGGTTTTTCCAATATTAGTTCCTCAACCATAAACACTTTTTAGTTTTTTCAGGTAACCAGACCAGAAAATTTGGATATCATCCTGTTCACTTTCTAACTCTATGTTTTAGCTCTTAAATATCTTAAGGACCTTGCATATCGATGTTTTAATTATATAGCCGCTGATGCTATGAATCTTTCCTTCATTAGTTGAATTATTTTGTCATAATGACTAGAACTAGATAGTTACTCCCTTCACGTCACTTTCTGTTTTAATTTTTATAGGTTGGACCTCTTGCTGCACATTATCAAATACCTTTACGGCACATCTTGTTGGTATGATTTGCAATATCTCTTAGTAATCCTTATTTGTTTAACGTAAAAAATGACTAGATTGTAATGGATATCTGTACATGCTTACCGTGGTAGACTTATGATGAAATGAGCTTGCCAAATGGCGTTCTTAGGCTCCAGCCAAAAGGAGGACATGGCCATCATAATGGGTATGTTTATGAAATATTCTAATTTTGGTTTCGCTTTTATTTTTGTTCTAGTTTTATTGGTACTTCATACTTCCTTTCAATTTTTATAACCTTGTTATGGACCTATGTTAATGTTTGGGAATACTTTTGATGTGACCAAAAGTGCTCCCCACTTAAAATCATCATGATTGGGAGTAACATAAAAGTATATTAGGAAAATGTCAAAAGTATTGGAAGTGCTTCATGAGAAAGTTCCTACAGAGTGCTTTTAGTTCTGGCCTAAGTGCTGGACCAAAAAGTACATTTAGGAGATGTTTGGGGCGCTAAGTTGTTGAATTCTGGAGTTAATATGTTGGAGTTTAGAAGTCTATGTTCGGAGTGCAACATTGTTTAGTATAGAGTTAGGGAACATTTGAGGGAGGGAGAGAGAAAGAGGGGAACATGAAGGTCCTTGATAAATGTGCAAACTTCAATAGTAAACAGTGTTGAAGCTGAGTTTTTTAACACCAACTTATAAAGTCAGTGGGCCAAACAAGGTTAAAGACAAATTTAGAAGTGTATAACTAAAGTAAAATTAATTTGTTATTAAGCACCTTCTCCTAAACCTTATAATTAAAATATCTTTCTTTCCTTTTTTTTTTTTTTTTTTGGTAAAAAGCACTCTCAAACATCTTTACTGTATTGTGTATTTTATTGGAGCATGTAGGAACTTCTTGGACAAGCATTTTAAGTCATTAAGAAAATTGAAGCTCAATCCAGTATTTCGTATCAAATACACGACAACTTCCCATTGAAGACTTGATGAACTTATTTCATATTAGCAGGTTATAGAGTTGATCGCACATGCATTTGTCTTTTCTTATTTGCCATTCAACTTGGAAGTTGTGTTCTCATATATTCCATTTTATAGTTGAGAAATTTATGGTAGCATGTGCATAAAAAGCTGTTATTGATTTCATTAGTTATACAGGGTGAAGAGTGTAATGGGACATCTGGATGGTCGACGTGAGTTTCCTCGGCTATGCATTGGTATGCATCTCTGTTAACATTAGTTTCAAGATGTTTATTAAGTTTCTACTTCAGGAAGTGTAAACAACTACATTGCTCTTGTGATTACCATCTAGGGATTGGAAACCCACCTGGTACTATGGACATGAAAGCTTTTCTCCTGCAGAAGTTCAGTTCAGTTGAGCGAAAACAGGTGAGACTGCCTTTGCATTCTAATACAGTTCCGTTCTGCATTACGTCATTCATCGCACCTATACTTGATAACTTTGAAATTGTTCTTGTTTATTTTGAAATATGCTTTGGTTTTTACAACCTTACTTGAACAAATCTGTTCTATAGATTGTACAACTTTGTCCTTGAATTTTTGATTTTTGGGATGTAGCTGGTGGTAGAACACCATTGCTTTGTACAAATTTTTATGACTGTTGTTTGTTCAACCCAACAGATCGATGCAGCCCTTGAACAAGGGGTTGAGGCAGTGAGAACCCTTGCACTGAATGGATTTAGCCAAAGAGTCAACAGATTCAATTTGACCCAGAAGTACAAGTATCATAAGGTCTGATCCTCAGAGAAAAAAAAAGTTGTAGTTTTCATCATATTGCTAAGATAATGAATTTGTATCCAATTGTCCATGAATTTACATTGTACAACATGCATGATATAAACAAATTGATTATTACAAGTTATACCTCTTTCAATCCCTTCATATGATCTCTACCTGAGAAAGGTAGTCTATGTTTTAGCTTGGCAGTTCTATGACATTGTTTGAAAATTAGATTTGTGTCTACTTAATGCTTTACTTGAACTTGAATGCCTTATATGCTAATTAGTTTTTTTTTTTTTTTTTTGTTATTTTTCAAAAAAGAACTGACCAACCATCGAAACAGATTAGGGAGGAAGGGTAAAACTGTGCTTTTTAAAAGATAGCTCTTAGCATGGCCGCTATTCATTCATACTCAATTTTTGCTAATAGTCAAATGAGGTAGAAAATCATTTTTAGTTTCTAAATTTAACAATTTAGTTCTTGAATTTTGATTTGTGACTGTTCTTGAACTTTGATTTATAACGACTTAGTTTTTGTGCTTTCAATTTTGTAATAATTTAACCCTAACCCTAGAACTTTAACATGTTACAATTTAGTTCCCTTTCAAATTTATAGCAATTTAGTTTGTGAACTCGTCAAACTTAATTGTCAAATTTGATAATGTATCCATGTAGTCTTCGCAATTTATAAACAAATTTGACCCTTGATCACTTTATCAATCTACATGTATAAGAAATTTCATTAATTCTTAATATTTATTTTTACAATAGAAATTAAATTGTTACAAATTGTAAAGTATGAGGATTAAATTGGTACTTACTAAAGTAAAGAATTGGGATTAAATTGTTACGAATTTGAAAGTAAAGAAGCTAGATTGTTGCAAGTTGAATCAAATTGTTACTTCTACAAAAGTTGAGATACTGGGTAACACATTATTTTAGAATTTCTCATCTGGTATAATTCTCCATCTTTTTTATCCTCCCCAGTATATTTCTTCATTCCACTCTCTCCATCCTACTCATCTCATATAACACACAATTGGATGTGTTGTGCTTTCTCATTCAATGGGCACTCAGACACTTATGTTAAGCCATTTTAGCAAATGAGATAGTTATGGCTTTTTCAATAACGTTTCATTTTTTGTCTTTTGTTCTTGTTTCTCATTTTTCTTTCCAGAAATAGCTTGTTTGATAATTTATCTCATTTCTTGTTTCCAAAATTTGAAAAATGTTTCTAAAATTTGGTGCTTAAAAGTAGTTTTTCAATAACGTTTCATTTCTTGTCTTCTGTTCTTGTTTCTCATTTTTCTTTTCAGAAAGAGCTTATTTGATAATCTCTCTCATTTCTTGTTTCCAAAATTTGAAAAATGTTTCTAAAATTTGGACCAAATTTAAGAAACTATTAAAAGTAGTTTCCCGGTTTTTTTTCTCCATAAAAATGTTACTTGCTGTGTTGGTTAGCAGTCACGTATCTAAATTTCATCAACTTGGCGGCATTGGTTTTGAATCCCAGGTTAGGCAACTCTTTTTCATTTTTATAATTTCATTTGTTTTTATGGCTTCATTTTTATTATTTTTATTTCTTTTACTTTTTATGATTTTTGTATTTTTCTCATTTCTTAATCTTGCAATTCATTACATTGTATATTAGTTTGACTCTAAAATTTAAAATTTCCAAACTTTAGATTTATATATGATTTCAATTTTCAAATATTAGAATATTTGAATATTCAATATGTATATTTAAATACTTTTAAAATTTTGAATTTTGAATTTTGTAATATACATATTTTATATAGGTTAAAAAACACTTTTGGTCCCTAAACTTTCGTAAAAGTAACAATTTAGTCCCTGAATTTTGGTTTGTAACGATTTAGTCCCTAAATTTTGGTTTGTAACTATTTAGTCACTATACTTTTAATTTTGTAACAATTTAGTCTCTGAACTTTGATATGTAACAATTTAGTCCTTGTACTTTCAAATTTGTAATAATTTAGTCCCTAACATAAACAAATTCATCAAAATTAAATGTCAATTTTTATTATTTGAAGATGTAGACTTTGTCTAATATAAAAATATTGAGTCTCTAATTTATTTATCGGTTTATTTAAGTAGAAAATTTCATCAAATCTTAACAGTAATTTCTACTATAGAGACTAAATCGTTACAAATTTTAAAAGACAAGGACTAAATTGTTACATTGTAAAGTTTAGGGATAAATTGTTACAAAATTGAAAGTATAGGGGTCAAATCGTTACAAATCAAAGTTCAGAAACTAAATTGTTACTTTTATAAAATTTTAGGAACTAAAAGTAAATTTTTAACCGATTTATATATTATTTTAATTTAAAATTTTTTTTAGTACATTTGAAATCAAGTAGAATTTTAAAATATATAAATTTTGTTTACTAAAATATTCATTTAGTTTCACTTTAATATTTTTATAACAATGACATGTAGATGATAATATAATTGAGTTTGATTTGAGTTAACGTAATCTAAGGCGAATGGCTCGAGTGAGAAATAATGTTACTATTTAAATTTGAATAACATTGTGAAGATATAAACAATTGTACTAATGTTGTTAATTTTGAATCGAGACTTATTTGTATCTTATTACTTAATTTTCTATAATTTTTTTTTTTTATATTTTAATACATGTCATATATTTTTTTATTGTATACAATTAAATTATATTTGAACTATAAAACAAGAGGAAAGGTAAAGAAAAAAAAATAGGGCAAAATACACTTTTGGTCCCCTGGGTTTGGAGTTGATGTCTATTTGATCTTAAAGTTTCAAAAGATACACTTTAGTCCCCCAAGTTTGCAAAATGATTCTAAATAGTCTCTAACTTAACTTTAAACTAACGGAATGTTGATTGGACCATTAAGTGTTGACATGGAGAGAATAATGCCTACTTGGCAAAAAGTCAATTTATTAGTTGGCAAATTCTTTAAGAAAAAAGATTAAACTATTGAAAATATTTTTTAAACCAACTAAATCATATCTTCTTCATACACAATGAACTCTTCACCTTCTACTCCCATTCCTCTCATTTCTTTCGATTCTTCCGCTCATTAGTGCTTGTTATTTTTCTTCTACACACCTAAATCAAAATTTTCTCATTCATACGATGAAATAATACCTTCATTATTAGGGCCGACCTTTTTTCATCCATATAGTGCAACGACTTCTCCCAACTCTAGGGTGTTATTTTTTAAAATATTATGCATCACTGTCTCCTTCCACAATGTATTTTGCATCACTGTCTTCTTCCATAATGTACTTTTTAATATAAAAAATAGACCATATGAAATTAATTCTATAAGTAATAGAGTGGTCAATATGTTGTGTAGCACTCACAAAACTCCAACAACATCCACACTGCAAGATTTTCAAAATTTTCACCCCTTGTCTAACCTTTTATCTGAATTATATTCAATTTAATCATACAGTTTTTTTTTTTTTTGGTGGTATTTGAATATGTGATTGGTTTCTAGTGGCAATTATAACAATCTTAATCTTTGATTATTTAGTTCTAAAAATGCTACAAATTTTTTAAATTTTATTTGCAGAATGGATAACATAGATCACATTATCTATCTGGGGGACTAAGATTGCTTTGACTGTTGATAGAGTCACATTATCTATAATTGAGTTAAATACATTGATGTCAGTAGCAAATGTATTTAATATTAAGTGCTATTGGTATTTGGAACCCAGTTTAGAACTATCTCGTGGTTTACATTTAATTAGTCACGATGGAGACATTTTAAGTATGGTAAGCCTTGTTAATGGAGATAACACTTTGCACATATATGTTCAACATAACTCAAATGAAGAAGCAATGCATCTAAGTTTGAGTTTGGCCTACACATCTAGTGATAGCTCTCTTGATTTGAAAAGAGTGATATAGTTTCAGATGGGTCAAACGATTCATCTATTGATACAAATTGATTGTTGAATTTAGACCTTGGAGATCAACGTGAGTCTGCTTATGCTTCATCTTCCAATTTACATTCTCCATGTCCATCTAATGAGGATAGAGAGGTCTGTAGCTATCCGATATTTAGGCATAAGATTGATATGCAGGCTGTCGCATTCCAAGTAGGAACGAGATTTAGCACTATGGAGGTGCTAAAGGAAGCTATTAAGGAATACATTGTGAAGGACTCATATAATGTGAAAATGGTGAAGAATGATAAAAGATGAGTTAGGGCTATTTATACTAGTGGATGTAAATGGAAATTGCATGCCTCGGTGATCTCTGGTGACTCGACATCATTTCAAGTAAAAACATACTTTGGTGATCACACTTGTTGTCGTGAGTACCACAATAGAAATGTGAACTCGTCATGGGTATCGAAGAAATACTTAGAACGTTTTAGGTTGGACCCTAACATGAAGTTAAGTGATATGCGAGAATTGGTTAAAGCAGATTACAGAGTTAGTATTTCAAATAGTCAAGCATATAGAGCTAGGAGAAAAGCCAACAAAAAATTGAATGGCTCACTCGTTGAACAATATAAAAGGTTGAGAGACTATTGTGAAGAACTTATCCGATCAAATGAGGGGAGTACCATTAAAATTGAATGTCATTGGGTTGATGAGGGTAGTGATCCTACATTCTTCAAGGCATGCAAAGATGGTTTTGTCCAGTGTAGACCATTTATATGTTTGGATGCATGCCACTTAAAAGGAACATGTCAAGATCAACTAATGTCCAGTGTAGGTGTGGATGGGAATGACTCCATTTATCCAATTGCGTGGGCGATTGTGGAAGCAGAGACAAAAGATAGTTGGACTTGGTTCCTTCAGTTATTGCAAAATGACGTTGGACCATTTGATCCAAAGGAATCACTTTCATGTTTGACCAACAAAAGATACTATATCATTTGAAAATTATTTTAGGTTTCAAAAAATATTTGCTACTTTTTTTTTTCCTAGTATCTCATTTTGTGTTGAATTTTGCTATTTTAAACAGAGTTTAGTTCCAACTTTTCTTGAATTCTTTCCAAAGGTCAATCATAGATTTTGTGTTCAACATTTGTACGCTAATTGTCAAAAGATGTTTAAGCTGGGATTATATCTTAAGAATTGTTTTTGGAGTGCTTCAAAAAGTATCACAAAGTCTGAGTTTGAGAAATGGATGGAGGAGATATCAAAATTGGATGTTAATGCTTACCAATATTTGAATGACATTTCTTCAAAATATTGGTCTCAACATGCATTTGAAATAGAGCCTAAATGTGATTTAGCATTGTACAACATGTCTAAATGTTTCAACTCGTTCATTTTAGACGCTAGGGATAGACCTAAGTGTGAAATGATTTGAAAGAAGATCACAACCCGAATCATTAAGGAATTAAAAGCATATTCTGACATTGAGAAGGAAATAGGAGTTAAAGATCCAAAAAAAAAAAGTTGGATAAATTGAAAAATCTCTCTAGAACTTACATTCCAACATTGTGCGGAAATATGAAATTTGAGGCTAAAGGGCGAAATGATCAATATTCTGTTGAAGTAGATAATAGAAAATGTAGTTGTAGATGTTGGGATTTAACAGGAATCCCTTGTTATCATGCTATTCAATGTATACTCTGTTGGGATTTGTGCTCTAAAGTCTTATAATTGATTAGTTAATTAATTTAATTATTAATTATGCAATATTAATTTATCCATTAACGAAAAAATCCAAAGTTATTGCATGAAGTCTTGAACATGTATGTAGTATATGGATAAGGTTGGGTGCCTTATCCTTGTGACACTATGGATACGACCCACCTTGTAATAGTTACAAATGGTTTGATCCAAACCGTTATTGTAGAGACATGTGAGTGGGGGTATCCTATACAAAGAGTTTGTATGAGACCGGACCACGAAATATTTAATCTCTCTTTGTAAATCCGTTAATTGATGAGATTAATATTTCATACGATGATCATGTGCGACTCGATCTTAATCCTGAGTGACTTATGAACTCCTGTTTATGAGGTTGGTCCTTTGATTTGCATGGGTGAGAGCAGCTCGAGTCGCCGACTCAATAAGCCTACCATTTTAGGGATTTGACTAAATGAGGAGCTGGAAACATAACTTCACAAGATGGAACTCACTTATTCCCAGATAAGGTAAGTAGATGAATAGTTCCCTTAAGTGCTGATTTCGGGTCTTGAACAAGGGGCCTCACCCTCTCACTGGCTCGAGAGGAACTTAGTTTATGGTTGGACCATAAACAAATTGTTCACTAGAGAAATCAGTGGTATTTGAGGATAACAAGTAATTACATGGGTAGAACGGATATTTGACCTAGCTATAATTATGAACAACTCGTAAAGGATTGACTTACTTATATTGATTATATCCATGGACACAACTTGTCCTACAGTGCATAAGAGTTCAACTATGGGTCTATAGTGGTTTGCCCTAGTTAATAATTTAATTAAATAGTTTAATTTAATTAATCTTGGATTATTGGAGCTTATAATTTGTAGCTCCATAAGATCTCCTTGCTAGCTCATCACAGACCAACAAGGATCAACTATATTGAAAGAGAAATTTGAAATTTTTAAATTTATGAGGGAAAATATTAATTGTATTGGATACAATTAATTACATGATTTATTATAAAGTTTATTTGAATAAGATTCAAACTATAACTTTATAATATGGAGAAGTAATTTATTTGAATATGGTTCATATAATTAATTATTTATTTAGATGAAATCCATATAAATAAATAGATGGATAATTAATTAATTAATTTGAATTGGATTCAAATAATTAATTATTTAATTTGGATGGGATCTAAGTTAAAGATTATGAAAATAAATATTTAAATAAGATTTAAATAGGATAAATATTTATTAATAATGGGTATTATTAAATATTTAATTTAAAATCTCTAGGTTATCGATAAGGAGTAACCCAGTTCTATAAATAGGCAATTTGGGAGCCTTCATAGAACACATCCCATACAAGAATAATCTCATTATTCTAAACCTCTCCTCTTCCCATTTTCTCTATTCTTTCAAGAGTTCCCACAAATCAGATCCTTGCTAGAGTCATAGCAAGGAAGATCTCTTGGAAAAAAAGACTAAAGGAAGATCTCTTGGAAAAAAAGACTACAAAGAGAAGACTATCGGTTCGATTCGAGGAGAAGATTGAAATTATAGATCGATGCTTAACCTTTTCTTTGCTTTTTACTTTTTGTATTTTAAATTCTTTCAATAAATCAAAGAACGTGATCGCACGCTTCTACTGGAATTCAATTCCCCTTAATTGGTATTAGAGCCAACCTTTGGTTCTTGATTTGAATTAAAAATCTTGTATGGTGGGTGTTTTAATTGTTCATGTATGAGATATGTGAAGGTTTGCAAAATTGATTATTTAGGCATATTTGGGTGCTAAATTTTAAAGTTTTGATTAGATCAATTGTAAAACGGATTAGAGTTTTCTTGTAATCTTTTTGATGTAAAAGTGTGGTAAATTCTTGAAAAGACGTTGTTTTTCTCGAAATATGAGGAAAATTTGGAATTTTTCAAATCTGGAAATTCTGCTTCATCTATTGTGCTTTAATTGAAATATGTGCGGCTGAAATTTCAAAGGATTAAATTTAGGTGTTTCAAATAGTAAATTTTGAAGGTCATGCCAAATATGCCAGTCAATTTTGCTTTATTTTAAATTAAATTAAATGTTGCGTATGCCATTTAGATTAAAATCTCATCATAGGTTAAAGCATATCATGCATATTTTAAATATAATTGTTATAGTTAATTTATTAGGATAATTCCTAATTAAATGCATGTAGAGATTCTCTTTTATTTAAATATAAGTGTTATATTTAAATTGTTGTAAAGATGCAGGTAGAGATTCTCTTTTATTTAAATATAAATGTTATATTTAAATTGTGAGGATAATTCCTATTTATATTCTCTTTAATTTTAAATATAAGTGTTCTATTTAAATTGTTGTAGAGATTCTTGTTTAATTAAAATATAATTGTTATATTAGATAATTAAGTGAAGAATTAAGTAAGATTGCATGCTTAGATAAAGATAAATTCAATTTAATTTTAAATTGTTTAAAATTCTAGTTTATCTTTATATTTTTCTAATGAGATTAAGATCTTATTTGGATAAAGATAGAATGGATTTAACTTTTTATACAGTTTAAAATTTTGATTTATCTTTATTAAAATTCCAATTAGATTAGAATCTCCTAATCGGATTAGGAGTAACTCTATCTAACCCTTGGGAGCCCTCATAAAACACACCCTCTACAAAAATAATCTCTACGATTATTCTAGAGCTCTTCCTCTAAAAATTCTCTCAATTTTCTTAGAACTTCTCTTCCCATTCCCTCTATTCTTAAATCGGATCTTTGCCAGAGTCATAGCAAGGAAGATCTCTTGGAAAAATAACACTACAAGGAGAAGACTATCGGTTCGGTTCGAGGAGAAGATTGAAATTATAGATCGATAAAGTATGATACTTAACCAAAAGAATTTGTGCATGCCTACTACTCTAAGGAATCTCTAGTGAAAATGTATTCATTCCTCTTAAAACTTGTGAATGGACACAACCTATGGCCTAGATTGAATTATGACCCAATACAACCTCCTATAACACGAAGGCCGCCGGGGAGACCAAGACGACAAAGGAAGAGGGATGTGGATGAGACATCTTCTTCTCAACGATTTAAGCGTTGTGGACTTACTATTTGATGTAGTAAATGTAAAGGGGCAGGTCACAATTCTCGTTCATGTAAAGGACCAGTGGCTAGGAAGAGGAAACAAGCAAGAGGAGAAATGACTTTTATGGGATTCACAATCCCATAATGGTAAATGACGTATTTAATTATTCATGTATTTTTTATTATAAATTTTCTTCATATACTTTTTAATGTATCTGTCTTTTCTAGGAGGGAGATTCTTCACGGCAATGTTAACTTTCTGGATCTATAAATACACAAAAAGAGATTGAGTGCAACGATTATTTATGTTTGACATTCAATTCATAAGGTATTAATTTGCAATGCCAACTTATTCATGTTTTACAAATCTAAATTCAGTTTTCATTTTAAGTTTTGTGTTGCCGGCTTGCTTCAAGCTTTGTTCAGTAGAAAAAGATGACTTTTTTTGGAGGCTTATTCATATTGGACTTATGCCCATAGACATTATGGATCTAAAACCAAATTAAATTTTGTAAAAGTGATGTGTCGTTAGAAGGAAATAAATTTTGTTTGTTTAAAATTTTGAGACCATATGCAATGTTCTTACTGCACAGTTTGTCTTTGCTCAAATATGAGATTTTAGTAAATTCTGTTGTGAATGTGTTGAAATTATACTACTGTTTTTAGTTCTAATAGATATTTGTTTATGCATCAAAATGGTGTATATGTGCGAAAATTTGGTGTTGCTTCTCTAAATAAGAATAATGGTGAAAATAAATGTTTTATGTATAATTCTAGTTCTAACCGTTAATTTTGCTCATGCTCATTGAATACAAGATTAGAATGAGGAGATAATTTGAAAATTAATGTTTTATATAAAGTTCTATTCATAGGATAGCATGAGCACCTATTAATAAACATGTTTGACATGGTGTTAATAATGATCCATCTTGGTCTTGCACATGTGTTTCAACTACCCATTTGACGTAGTAGTTCTGACACTAAAATCAGTAAAATAGATGATATGTTATTTTTCATTGACACAAGCAAGATTAAAGATGAATTTGATTTCGGGTGTGTTTGGTTTAATTTTTCAAGTGTTTAATTTTGAAAATAAGTCATTAACAAAAAAATTGAAATATTTGGCAATCTCTCAAAATAGCTTACGAAGTATATCAAAGAACTCCTCTGTAATCAACTTTTATATACCACAAAATACTTGAACCTATCCAAAACTTCTACAAAATGAAATAATGAGTCTGTCATAGTTAATTGACCTTTAAATTTATATGAAAAACGATGGGAATGCCCAATTTATGCTCCATGTCCGTGACATTTAAGTTAGAGGAAGCAACAAAAACTCTATCAAATTAAATTAAAGTAGGGAGGATACAAAAGAAATTGAACTATCAGAGTCTTGAACTATAGTAAAATTATGATAAGCGTACGAGTAACCTCCCCAGCTTACACATCATCTTCCAATTAACCTAAAATAGCACTTCGAAGAAGCATACGTTGTACAAATGTTTTTATAGTAGCTCATACTTTTTGCTACAAACTTAGGGAAACAGGAAGTATAATCCTTTGCAACAAATATTAGAAAGCCCCATTAATGTATTCCTTAGGATCACAAACAAATTCTTTTGCTATCTTCTTCCTGAGTAATTCACACCTAAAGAAGAATGTTTAGCAAATTTATGTAATAGGTGGTAATACAAGATCAGAGAACCCAATTGGTTGTTGTCCAAAAAACAAAACATAATAATCAAAAGTGGGGAGAAGATGCTGCATTTTGCGGATGAAAAAAAGCCAGTCCTAATAATGAAGGTCTTGTTTTATCATATGAGTGGGGAAATTTTGATTTAGGTTTATAGATGGAAGACAACAAGCACTAATAGGCTGAAGAATCGAAAGAAACGAGATGAATGATCATAGAAGATGAAGAGTTCGTCGTGTATGAAGAAGATATGGTTTAGATTTTTTAAAAATATATTTTTAATATTCTAATATTTTAATTTTTTTAAACAACTTGCCAACTAATTGATTTTGCCAAGTAGGTAAGTATTATTCCATCCATGTAGCACTTAACGGTCTAGTTAGCATTCCGTTAGTTTAAAGTTAAGTTAGTGCAAACCTGAGAGAGTAAAGTGTATCTTTTGAAACCTTTGGGACTAAATAGACATCAACTCCAAACCTAGGGGACTAAAAGTGCATTTTGCCAGGAAAAAAAAAAAAAAAAAAAAAAAAAAAAAAAAAAAAAAAAAAAAAAAAAANAAAAAAAAAAAAAAAAAAAAAAAAAAATGCAAGCAACGAGAAATGAGAAATAACTATCAAACAATTTTCTATTTGTTTCTTTTTTATTTCTAGAAAAACAATAAATACTTATTAGAAATACTCTTGTTCTTAATTCTTAAAAAATAGGAAACAGAAAACAAAAATGTCATCAAACATTATAAATAAGACATTTTTTATATTGGTTATATTCTTTGAAAGTACTTTTTGATAAAGCAATTAGGCCAAAAGTATTTGGCTATATTATACAAAATATTCTTAAAACTTGTATTTTGTGTAAAAAAAGAAAAGTTCTTAACCTTCCAAAAGTTTCAAAAACACCCTTAAACTTAAAAAAAAAAAAAAAAAAAAAAATCAAAAATACACTTACTGTTAGCGTATGAACACAAACTATTAATACTCGTTTCAAAAATATCTTTGGACTTTCAAAAGTTGCATTAATGATTATTCTTACAAAAGGGGGGAGGGCTTAAAATGCTTCTATCATTAGTATAGTAATTAATTTGTTTGAAGTTTTCTTGGGTTAAAAAAGAATCAATTTTAAAATAAATTATGTAGATATTTTTTTTTCATATGATATTCTCATTTTTCTCGCATTTGTCCAATTTTTATACCAATTTTCTCAAAACAAAATATAAACCAAAACTTCAAGTTAAAGAATAAAATCTCACAAAATTTCAAAATCAAAATCTCAACTTAAAACTTACCAAAAGGATAAGGCTAAATTATACAAAATGTCATTAAACGTTGCACTTTGTGTTAAACTAACCTTGAACTTTAAAGATTTCAAAAATACTCTAGAACTTTCCATAAGAATTCAAAAATACCCTTATTGTTAGTTTTGGATAGAAACCATTAATGTTTTGTTTAAAAAATACTCTTGAACTTTCAAAAGTTGCAAAAATACACGTAAACTTAAAGAAATGTTCAAAAATACCCTTACAGTTAATATACGAACAAAAGCTATTAATATCTCGTTGCATAAATATAAACTTTCAAAAGTTGCATTAGTACCCTTGAAATAAAGTTAAAGTGCTCTTACCATTAATCTACACCCCATCACCTCTTCCATTTTTTCCCTCCCCTACTTCAACCTATGACCTATCACTTCTTTATTTTCTCTATTCTTTTCTCCCCTCTTACTTTCCTTCTTGTCAGCTCTTTAACCTTTTGTTTATCTCATTAAAAAAGAAAAAGAAAAAAGAAAAAAAAAATTGCACCCTTTCACCTAAGGTATATAGATTATAACAAAAAGAAAGAGAATAATAGAAGTACCAAGGGGGCTTTAGGACTTGTATGATTTGACAAGATATTATACATTAGTAGTTGAGTGTGTTAATAGCCAAATACGTTCTTTTTGTACTTTGTTGTTTGTAGTTTTGGTAAGTTTAAGGGGGAATTTTAATTTTTGGAGTTTTGTAGAATTTTATGCTTTAACTTGAAGTTATGGTTTATATGGAAAAAAAATATCTATATAATTTGTTTTAAACTTGGTTTTTTTTTAACTAAAGAAAACTTCAAACAAATTGATTATTATCCTAAAGATAGGAGCATTTTTAAAGTTTTTTTTTTTTTTGGCAAGGCTAAGAGTATTAATGCTACTTTTTAAAGTTCAAAGATGTTTGGAATAAGTATTAACGGTTCGTGTTCAAATACTGGTAGTAAGGGTATTTTTTTAACTTTTTGAAAGTTTAAGAGTATTTTTGAAATAAAACACTAACAGATTCTTCAAAACTACGACAAGGGTATTTTTTAACTTTTTTTTTTATATATATAGTTTAAGGGTATTTTTGAAACTTATTGAAAGTTCAAGGATATTTTTGAAACAAAACACTAATGGTTTTTATCCAAAGCTAATGGTCTTGGTATTTTTTTTAACTGTTTTTTAAGGTTTAAGGGTATTTTTTTAAACTTTTGAAAGTTCAAGGGTATTTTTTACACAAAGTACAAAGTTTAAGAGTATTTCTTATTATTTAGCCAAACGACAAATAGCCAAATACAAAAACGTGTTTGGTTATTAACACACACTCAACTACGAATTTACAACCATGTTAAAACATAAGTCATTAGGTTCCTTTAGTGCTTCTATTATTATCTTTCTTTTCGTTATTAACACACAATCAACTTAACTGAAGGGAGCAATTTTTTTTAATGAGATAAATAAATGTCAAACAATTACTAAGATGGAGAGTAAGAGGGGAGAAAAAATTAGAGAAAATAGAGAAGTGTTAGGTCATAAATTGAAGTAAGGGAGAGAGAGGAATTAATCGAAGAGGGAGGTAAGAACATATTTAATTTTTTCCTTAAAAAAATAAGGTTACTAATGCAACATTTTGAAAGTTGAGAGGTACTTTTACGATGAGATATTAACAGGTCCTGTTCATATATTGATAATAAGTGTGTTTTTGAACTTTTCTTTAAGTTTAAAGGGTATTTTTTAAACTTTTGAAACAAAATACTAAGAAAAATTATTATAAACTGAAAAAATATCAAACTATTTACAAAAATAAAAAATTTTCATTGTCTATCAGCAATAAATCACAATAGACTTCTATATTTGTAAATAGTTTGACCCATTTCATTGTATTTGAAAACAACTCAAATACTAACAATTTCCATCCAAAATTATCGGTAAGAGTATTTTTTAACTCTTTTTTAAAGTTTAAGGGTATGTTTGAAATTTTTGAAAGTTCAAGAATATTTTTGACAAAAAGTGCAAAGTTAGACATTTTTTATAATTTGGCCAAAGTATTTCCATACGGTCATATTAAGTGGGCTATACAAAGTTTTCATTCATTATTTTATATCTTTATTGTTTCTCCCGTCAATAAATTATATTCACAACCTTATTAACTATTTTACAATCTCTCTTATTTTCATTATTAATAATGTAGGAAAGCACAAATACTTCTTAATTGTGTTGAGAATCAGTATTAGATACGTATATAATACAGATACATCCAAATACATGGTAGATATATGTCTGATACGTGATTTCAAGTATCTGATTTTTTTATTTTTTTATTTTTTAGATACATGTGTATCCCCTTCCAGATACGTGAAGGGGATACACTTTGTCATTTTTTCTCCCAAATTTAAGCCCAACCCACAACTCTTTTTATTTAAAAGTCCACTTAAATCTATCAATACAAAACTAAATAGATTAAAAATCTTCATTCTTGTCTTCTTTCTCAATATTTGAATCACGATTGACACCTCCCCCCCCCCCCCCCCCCCCCCCCC
>QLSR01000372.1:1098317-1108944 GCA_031780015.1 Citrullus colocynthis
ACACCCCCCCCCCCCCCCCCCGGCCATCCTCAACTTCATTATTCAATCTTCATCTCCTACTTTTTACTTCTTCCATGCCCTACGCATGTCGCTCAACTACCACTCAGCTTTGTCGATGTTTTTTTTTCTCTCTTTTCTTAAGTATACTTTAATCCAACATAAGATAGTATTATAACAATTAGTTGGGCATTATCATAAAAAATATATTTAAAAAAACAATGTATCTTCGACATATTTGTATCTTAGTTTTTAGAAATTGACATATTCGTCCTATCCTATCGTATCTATATCTCATATCTGTATCTATGTTTGTACTTCTTAGTTAATAATTAGGGCAAAACGTACTCTTCAATTAAAATTGGTGTCTATTTTGGTCAGATTTTATAATGAAACATTTTGGGCCATAAAGTTTGAAAAATAGTTCTCAAGGGTTCCTTAGTTAATTTAGTTGGTGGGCGGCTAAACAAAAAGTGAGGTCATGTTGAAGTGTACGTTTTAATAATTTTATATTATATTCTTTTGAATTAAATGAAGTTTTCTTTTTCAGTTTTTTATTCTTCTCTTTGTCTTCTCCTTTCCCCTTCCTCGTTTCAATATGAAAACAAAAGAAATTCCCTCGTTGTCCCTCGATACTTGTTGATGCCAAAATCTTGAGATAGAGAAAAATGCACCTAATCTTCACGTGACAATGGTGAATTTGTAATTTAGGAAGAATGTGACTTGCAAAAAAATAAAAAGAATTTAGACATTGATGTCCCGCTGAAGGTGTTGTGCCAAGGTTTAAATTAATATAACTATTACTGTTCATACAAGATTTCGACAAAGGAAATTTAATTCGTGGAAATGAACTTGATTTTGTTGATTTTTAGTATATGTGTTACAATCTTTAATTTTTATCCTCTGATTCTTTCTTTCAAATGCATAAACTTTAATCCTTAAGCATGTTAATCTTCTTAGATGATCGACATTTGGCTTGATGATCTTCTTAATGGATCAGAGGACTTCTTGGATGATTAACCTTCGGGCTTGATGATCTGCTTGAAGGATCGGCCTCTAGACTTGTTGATCTTCTTGGATGATTAGCGTTTTACTTGTTGATCAACTTACATTAGTCTTTGGCTTGTTGATTGGCTTGGATTGGTGGCGGAAGAAATTCATCGCCCAATTCTATGCCAAATGATTATTCTTACTCACCAAAATCATAGCAGTGGTAAGACCGGGTCCCAACATAGGGAACCGAAGGATTTTCGCTAGTGAATCTAAAATAGTCCTAACTAACCAAAGGGGGTTTTGCAGTAGAATATTTGCAAGAAAATTAAATCACATGAAATAAATGCAACAAGTAAAAAAGGTGAAAACTTATACGAAAAGAGTTTAGCTTGGGTTGCAACAGATTTTCCCTATTCAAGAAATTTGATCATCGAATTTTTTCATTGCCGAAGTTAATTAATTGTCTTCCCTTAACCAAACTCAATCAGAAAGACTAATTAAATTGTCCTAAACAATTAATTAGTCCAATTTGAAAAGATGAAAGGCATGCATGTCCAAATTGACCTAATTGCATTAAAATCTAAGAAACGTTAGGGTGAACATATAACTTTCAAGCACCTAATTAAACGTTCTTTTGGTTCAATTCGAAGTTGGTTGGATCAATGCTAATCTAATTCGAATCACAAGCCAACCTAACCTATCGATTTCTACGAATCAACATGTAACCAAGTGTCACGAACTGAAGGGATAAAAACCCTAATGCAGCAGAAGAACACAAAAACCAATTTCAATATTAAATCCAAAATTTAGAAATGCGTATAAAATTAGGTTAAACAAGAAAATCAGAAAAGAAAAACTTATACCTTTTTTGACGAATTTCTGAGAAAACCCTTTTGAGTTTGGAAAAATACACACACAAAAAAACCCCTTCCTGTTCTCTAAGATATTAGAGATTTTGGTTTGTCGGAACCAACCTTGAAGAATTGGAAAAGTTTGAGAGAAAATTTGTGGGAAAAAAAAAATGCAGAACCTTTCTAGCAGATTTATCAACTTCTCCCAAACCTCTTAGAATCAAGAGATTTTATTGATGGTATGAGGGAGAGAAAAATGGCAAACGTGGGATCAATCCACATCTCAGATAACTCCTATACGTGGGAGTTATCTAATTTTATTTATTTAATTAAATAAAAATAATTTTTATTTAATTAAAATAATAAAAAAAAACTAATTTATTTAATTAATTTAATTAAATTGAATTAAATCAATTAATCAATTAATCTCCAATTAATCAATTACCAAACTAAATGTCTAACATTTAATTTAACTTTTATTTGAATTGAATTCAACTATATTTTTTCCTTAGCATATAGTTTTTAATGCGCATCTTATATGCATTAATTATAAATTATAGTCTTAATATGAATCTAATTGATATTAAACTAATATCTAAACTATTTCAAACATTTAATTCTCTCATAAATTAAATTTTTGAATTGTGTCCAAAATAAATTTAAACTACAAAGTTTAATTAAACTATAAATTTAATTTTTGAATCGTGTCCAAAATAAATTTAAACTACAAAGTTTAATTAAAATATAAACTTTATACAATAATGTATCATTATACATTATTATATTATTTTCCTAAGTGAATTTGAACATTTCAAATTCCATTCAAGACTTGATTATCTCAATACCATTTACGAGCTAGGAAGGGGACCTAATGGACCTATAGATTAGAAGCTCCAACAATATGAGATTAATTGGCTAAACTCATTAACCACATTAATCAATATTCAATAACTGTGGGTAGGGTTGGCAAAAAAAACCCACGGGGCCCTAACCTGATCAGATCAGGGAATCCCCGGTTTGACTAGGGACGGGGATGGGGAGGGTATTCTCGGCCTGACCCCGCACCGTTCTATATATCTCAACCTCTCGTTGTCTCGCTCTCGCTCCCTCCCTCGCCCTCGCCCTCTTTTAGCTCTCGCCTTCTCGCTGGCTCTATCTCATGCTCTCGCTCTCTATCTCGCCCTCTTGCTATGTTTAGACCTCGCCTTCTAGACTCTCGCTGGCTCTGTCTCTCTATCTCCCTCTGCCTCTGTCTTGCTCTCACTCTCGACGTTGTCTCGCCCAAAGGCAAACAATTGACAAGTAAAAGTCGAAATTGCTATACTATTTAGTATTTACTACCCAGACTCCCAGTACCCTCGTCCCTCACACCACACCATGACCAAACCCTAATTACATACATCTCATTTTTTTTCTTAAGCTGCAGCAGCAGACACCAAACCCGTCCTCAACCCCATCCGCGTCGCCGTCGCATCCCCCGACTTGTTGTCATGTTATTGTTGGATCAGACTCGAGGTGTTGCACTGAAGCTTATCTCCAAAATAGTTAACTGCTACTCCAAAATAGCTTAACTCCATCGTCGTCCGTCAAGGTTTGTCCTATGCTACTATTTTAAGTTTAACTTCTAACCCCAAATTCCAAAATAGTCTTTGTTTTGTGCTACTATTGTCTGTGCTTATGCTTGTAACTTTATGCTAGGTTTGTGTTAATTGTGGTGCTTGTATAATTTGCTAGGTTTCAGAAAACCATGTCTTTGTCACCTTCTACAAATAAAGATTCTCATAGTCAAAATGTAACTCCAATTCCAAGTCCAAGTCCAACCATAAATTCAACTCCAACCCCAATTTCAACTTCAATCCCAAATTCAACTCCATACTCTTCAAATAATAATGTTGATGATTGTGTAATTAAGGACAGTGAGAAGGGATCTTTTAAGAAGAGATTGACATCGGTTGTTTGGAACCATTTTAAGAAGCAAAAAATAAATGGAGTAGACAAGGCGGTTTGTAATTATTGCAAACAAAAATTAGGAGGTGAGAATAAAAATGGAACCAAACATTTGCATGAACATATTAAGATATGCCCCTATAAAGGACAAAAGGACATACAACAATCCTTATGGAATCCTCATAGAGAGAAGAACAACACGTAGAGTTTATATAACTTCGATCAGGAAGTTGCAAAAAGAGCATTAGCTAGGATGATAATCGAACATAAATATCCTTTCTCAATAGTTGAGCATAAAAGTTTTAAGTCCTAAAACTCGTAGATTATAAATATAATTATTTAACCATAATTAAATCATTAATAAAGAGTTATTGATGTGTTACTTCAATAAGCGTTATTGATTGTTTTTGTTTGTTTTGTCTTAATAACCCTAAATTCAAAAAACTAACATCCTAGGTTATTTTATGAGTCTTGAACTGTATGTGGGGACTTCAATTGTTGAATGAAATCAATGGAAAAATTGTCCTCACGACGAATATGTGGACTCCAATCATCAAACAAAAGGTTATATGGCTATCACAACACATTTTGTTGATGATAATTGGGTTTTGCAAAACGATATAATCAGGTTTATATATGGCCCTAGTCCACACACTTCTAAGATGTTGCATGAAGAACTAATGAAATGTCTATTAGACTGAAATATTGATCGAAAATTGTCATCCATAACCGTAGATAATTGTAGTACAAATGACTCTATGGTTAATATGTTTGCTGATAGTCTATCTGGTAACTTAATCTTGGATGGGAGTTTATTTCATATGTGATGTTGTGCTCATATTCTGAATTTAATTATGAAAGATGGGTTGGCAGTGATCGCAGATGGGATTGAAAGAGTTTGTAGTAGTGTGTCTTTTTTGTACATACACAGAAAAAGAAGGACAAATTTGAGGAAACTTGTACTAGATGGAATTCTACATATTTTATGTTATCACTGCATTGAATTACAAGACTGTTTTTTATCGATTAAAACAACAAGACCCTAAGTACAAGTGTTTGCCTTTGGATCAAGATTGGGTATTGGCAAAAGAGATATATGGGAAACTAAAAATATTTCATCACGTGACCGAAATATTTTTGGGATCCAAATATCCTATTGCTAATCTTTTTTTCCCAAAAATTTGTAAACTAAAGTTGGCTATTTCGGAATGGATGAGTTCTAGCTTTGAGGAGGTAAGAGACATGGCTTCAAATATGATTAGAAATTTTGATAAGTATTGGAATAAAGTTCATGGTGTAATGGCGATAGCTGCAATTTTTTATCCACGCTACAATATGAAGTTGATTGACTTCTACTTCCCTAGAATTTATGGAGATACTTTTTTCGTTAAGGTGGAATGGATTAAGAAAATTTGTGCAGATTTGGAGAAAGAATATCAGTTGAAGCATGAAAATGAAGGTGATAATTCTAGATTTAAAGAATTAGATGGAGCATCAAATAATATGGAATTTGATGATTTTAGTGATTATGACTTGTTTGTATCAAACTCCAATAAGATGAATCATAAGCAACAGTTTAATGCATATTTAGATGAACCTATCTTACCTCAATCATCTGATTTTGACATACTGAGTTGGTGGAAATTGAATGGAGTCAAGTATCTCATTTTACAAGAAATTGCTAGAGACATATTAGTCATCCCGTTATCTAATGTTGCATTAGAGTCTACTTTCAGTACCTGTGGTAGGATTGTAATCCCACATTGTAACAAACTTCATCTGAAGACAATAGAGGTTTTGATGTGCGCTCAAAACTGGATTACGTCTCAAGTTTTGACTGGTATGTTAGCTTGTTTATGTTGTTTAACCTATATTTCTTATTTAATATAATGACATTCTTTTGTATTAAAAATATGTGAAAATATAAGGTATTAGCACGAAAAATGAAATGGTTAAGCATTTAACAACTGTTTTAGAAGATGCAGACGACTCTGATGGCTTGGTGACTGAGGTATGCATATGCTCAACATATTTTTTTATGACAATGTTTTTTATGGCACTTTGTTAATTATATTTTAAATATAGGAATAATACTCACAACTAAGGATAGGATGATGTCAAGACAAGAGACATGGATGAATTGGTGAAGAGAGATGAATAAATTTGAATTGGTAAAAAAAGAAGGACGAATAAGCTTATGATCATGATTGTTGTATAAAACATTGCTAATTTATTTTACTTCAAACTTTATTTAATCTGAGTTGTAAAAAACATTGTTAATTTATTTTACTTCAAGCTAAGGAGTCGCTTTCTGGATGATCTCGCTCTTTCTCACAATCTCGCTCTCTAAGTCTCGCTCTCTCTTAGTCTCGCTCTTGCGCCATCTCGCTTGCTCCTGCTGTCTCGCTCTCGGGGAATGGATACACGCGGGGATCCGTTTTTCCATCGGGGAATCCCCGCCCCGCTCCGTCCCTGTTGCCAACCCTAATGTGGGTATACTCCACTAAAGACCCACAGTTGCACTCCTCTCACTGCATATATATTTTTGTGTCCACGGATAGAGACCAATAACAGCAAATTAGTCCTTCACAAGTGTTCATAATGCCAGTTGGGTCAAATTAACGTTTTACCCCTAGGTTACCTCTAGATCCTTAAGTAACAATGTTCCTTTAATGAACAACCTGTTTATGGTCCAACAATTAAATAGAAACCCCTCTCGAGCCAATGAGAAAGTAAGATCCTTTGTTCAAGTCACAGAGACACCACTTAAAGAAACACTCATCTACTTACCCTATAGTCAGGAAGGAGTGAAATTCATTTTGTATAATTATGTTCCCAGCTCCTCACTCAGTTTTGTCCCCAAAATGGTAGCCATATGTACTGGCCACTCTCAACCATACAAATTAAAGGACAATCCCTCGTAAACAGGAGTTCATAATATACTCAAGATTAAGATTAAGTTGCCTAGGTTATCCTATTGAAATAGAAACCAAACTAGTCAATGGAGTTACATCTAATGGTTAGTATTTCGAGGTTCGGTCTTATGCAAACTCATCACATAGGATACACCCACTTGCATGTCACCTACATGAACGCATTGGATCATTGCGTTTGTATCAAGTACAAAGTGGGTCGCATCCATAGTGTTACCAAGATAAGGTATCCAGCCTTATCCCTATACTATTGACCCTTTAGGTTGTATCTTGGTCATTAATCTTTGTATGTCTCTACATACTATTCAAGACTCATAAGACAACTTAGGATGTTAGTTTATTGGATTTCAGGATTATTAAGACAAAATAAATACAAAATAATCAATAACACTTATTAAAAGAACATCAATAATACTTTATTAATGACGATTAATTATTTACATTTACTATCTATGAGTTTTAGGGCATAAAACCCAACAAACGAACTGCATATTAACTCAAAACAATTGTCATACATCCCCAAGCATCCAATAATATGATTTAAATCTAATTAAAACATAATTGAATCCAACAATTACAAAACTTAATTCATAATCTCACCAAGTACATGAAAAAAGGAAAGAATCCTAAAACCCAAGCTAGAAAATGATTACCTTAACCCATAATCGACATACCGATCAATGAAAAAGAGTCTTAGCACATCAAAAGATCAAAAATATGGAGAAAAGTGGAGAGAAAACGACTCAATTGGCTGGTGGCAAACAAAAAAACTGACTTAAAAATCGACAATTTCATTTTAGATAAATTCGGAGCATCGCAACACTATTGCAAGGTAGAATAAAACACAATCACACTACAGACTGTTGGGATTAGTGTGTCCTAAATCTCTTGGGTCTTGTAGTTTTGTAAATTGTAAATACATTTTATTTCTTCAATAAAATAAGAAATTATTTTATTTACTTTTTGCATTAACTCAATCTAATAAACTAAGATTTTATGGTTATTTTATGTAAACTTAAACATGCATGTGGTTAACATACAAGAATGGATCATGTTTAAGTAATAACCAAAAGGTTTGTAGTATAGGAATAAAGTTGGATGTCTTATTCTTGTAACACTACGGATATGATCCACTTTGTAATTGTTATAAAAAAGTCTTACAAACAATTTGATCCTAATCGTTCATGTCGAGACATGTGAGTGGGGGTATCCTATGCAAAGATTTTGTATAAGACCGATTGCGAAATGTTTAATTTCTCTTTGTAACGTTGATAAATTACTCCCTTAAAGGCTAATTCTGAGTCTTGAATAATGAGGTCTTGCCCTCTTACTAACCCGAGAGGGGTTAGTTTATAGTTGGACTATAAACAGTTTGTTCATTAAAGGGATCAGTGGTACTTAAGAAGTTAAATATAACTACAGGGATAAAATGGTAATTTAACCCAGTTGTAGTTATAAGTAATTTGTGAAGGATCGACTTACTTGTTGATTAGTCAATTCAGTGGATACAGAAATATATTTACAATGCCAAGAGTGCAACCGTAAGTCTTTAGTGGAGTGACCTACAATTAATGAATATTGATTAATCTCATATCAATGGAGCTTCTAACTATAGGTCCATAAGGTCCTCTTGCTAGCTCATTAAGGTTTTGTATAAGAATCAAATATTTTGGATTTAATTTGAATTGTTCAAATTGATAAGGGAGTTAATTGTATGTGATACAATTAGTATAATGTATATAGATACATTATAATATAAAGTTTATTTTGAATGAGATTCAAAATTTACACTTTATGTTATAAGAGATATAAATATTTAAATAAGATTTAAATATTAATTATATGAATGAGATTCATCTAAAACCTATAGGTTACAATTAATATGAAAGAGAGAAGGCTATTTGAATATGATTCAAATTTAAATTAAATATGACATATTTAATTAATTTATTTATTTATTTATTAAATATGATTTAATATATTATAATTAAATTAATAATAATTTTAATTAGTAGTATTACTATTATATTATTAATTAAAACAACTCCTACGTGGTGGGGAATTATTTTGACTTCTCTCTTAGTTTTACGTAAAAAGAAAAGGGAAAGGGTAGAGAGGTTACCAAAGAAGTTATTCAACACATAAGAGTGCTGTGCAAAACAAAAAAAACTCTTCCCTCTCCAATTCTCTCTTCCTCTCAAGAAAATAGTCCCTTACCAAAATTCATTGAGAGCCCACAACTCCTTATTGGTTCTTCCTAGAGAATAGCAAGAAAGGTTTTGTGGTGTGTTCCAAAGAAGGAGTTTTGTATTTTCGTTGGAGAAGGTTTTTTCGGTTCGTGATTTGTAGAAGAAGAAGTGTTTCCCACATAGAATACGGTCTTCAAAGGTAGGAAACTTCTAATCCTTTATTCTTCTCAAATAGCATGCTATTATTAGTTGCTTATCTAAGCTTTTTTTCTCCGGTTTTCAAAGGTAAGAAACTTCTAATCCTTTATTCTTCTCAAATAGCATGCTATTATTAGTTGCTTATCCAAGCTTTTTTCTCTGTAATTTTTGTTTCTCAAAAGAAATTTATTGGCACATGGCGATCACTCGCTTCCATTAAGGATTCAATTCCTTCGAAAACA
The DNA here is from genome assembly GCA_031780015.1 of Citrullus colocynthis. Classification (NCBI taxonomy): domain Eukaryota; kingdom Viridiplantae; phylum Streptophyta; class Magnoliopsida; order Cucurbitales; family Cucurbitaceae; genus Citrullus; species Citrullus colocynthis. Next base: position 1,107,668 of record QLSR01000372.1, read on the forward strand.
GTCTCCTGGAATTTACTTGCAACCAATAAAGAAATCAACTAATAATCAATCATTAAAGCAAATTGATTCAAATTCGTTCATACCCCACCCCCAACTTAAACTTTAGCATTGTCCCCAATGTGATAAAGAAAATAAAAGCATGGGACAAGATGAGAGGCAAACAAAAAACTTGCTTGAGATTTTGGCACAGAGGATGACAAAGATATTTGGCTCAAAATAATAATTCTCTCTCATCTTCTCAAGGTTACAAAAACCTAAGGATCAAGAAACATGGAAAGAATTAAGCTCAATAAAAACAAAAATAAACAAAAAAAAAATGTAAATCCTGACTATCTCCAAATAGCACAATTTTTTGAGGTTGTTATGCTCGACCATAATCGACTCCAACATCCATATTCAGAGGAGATTGTCGCATCCCCATCCAACACCCCCAACTTAGGAGTTTAACCACTATCCTAAAAAATAATAGAATTGGAACACAAAGGATTAGTGGAGGTGGTGTGGTGGTCCACGAAGTGTTCGTGATCAAAATCTTCAAGGAATTCGTTTCCATTTTTTAGCTACAACAAGTAAGTAAATATTATTAATAGAATTAATTTTAAAAGAAAATGGAAAAAGAAATTCATTTTTTAAAATTAATTTTAGAAATTAATTTTTTAATTCATTTTGAATTTTGTGATTTTCCAATTTTGCATGAAGTAGGAGGTGGATGTTTTAGAAACACCCTTAACCCTCTTTGAAACACCGCCTAATCCACTTAGTTAATCACTGTTTTTTGTTTCAATTTCCAGGTACATATGATTTGCTTGCTTTCTTCTATATAAAGAGGAAAGGAAGAATGAAAAATGGTTAAGTTTTTTTTGTGGATTTTGCTAAAAATTCTCCAAAACTCTCAGTAGCTCTCAAATTTGCTCCAAGTTCATCACAATTTAGATCCCACAATTCGTTCTAAGGCCAGAGAATAACTAAAAAGTCTCTTGTGGTGGTCTACGAAGTGTTTGTGATCAAAATCTTCAAGGAATTCGTTTCAATTTTGAGCTACAACAAGGAAGTATCAAAACTCTGTTTTTCGGTTTTGAGAACAAGCATGTTTAATCCTTAAAATTGATGTAGTTAGAGTATTTTAGATCCAAATTGCTTCCGCATTTATTTTCCTAACTCCTTCAATTTGCATTAGTTTGAGCTCAATGGGTGTCATGAGATGAATGTTGTGGCTGTTAAAGTTGTGTGTGTGTATGTGTGTGTGTGTGTGTGTTTTTTTTTTTTTTTTTTTTTTT
>QLSR01000372.1:1109129-1119638 GCA_031780015.1 Citrullus colocynthis
TTTTTTTTTTTTTTTTTTTTTTTGGTTTTGGCATCTAATTTAGCTTTGTTTTGATGTAATCATTGTCATTGGCCGCTTGTTTATGGGCTTTAATGTGTGAAGAAGGGTCTGTAAATTTGTAAGAGTCATTAGAGTTAAAATTAGGTTATAATTTGAAGAAATCAAAGAAGAAACTAGCTGAAACGAAGAGGAGAGAGCTGATGTTGTTGTGGAGACCTTATTTTTCCAGAAATCATGCGCACGGATGAATAGTGATCCAACTAGACTGGTTCAAGTTGGTTTGGCTATGTTTGGTCCAGTTCAGTTGAATTCTTGTAGGTTCATCCTTATTTTTCAACATTGGAGTTCGGTTCAAGCGATTTTCACATGGTTCGGGCCGGTTCGGGTCGATTCAAGCTAGTTTTTCAATTATTATTGCAATAATTTAGCTATTTTTAGCTTTTAGATGTCAAAACCGGTCCACTTTAGTTTGTTTAATTAATTATGCATTTAGAGTGTCTATTTTAATTAAATTAAATTTATTTGTGCATAAAGTATGTCATATAGATTTAAAATCCCACCATAGGATTAACATGTTTCATGCATCAAAGTATATTAAAAAGTGTTATAATATATAATATGCATGTTCTAGCTTTCATAAAATTGATATAAGTCATTATATTATTTTATGATATGTATATTATAGATTGTTGTTCTTTTATAAAGAGTTATAAAAATTAGACATTTAAAATCTATAACAAAGATAAAATGCATGCTCACCTAGGGTTAACAAAACCTAAAGTAGGTAGTTAACTTATAAAACAAAGATTACAAAAATTCACCCGGCAAGATCCTGTCTAAGGTTAGAGGTATTTAAGTTGACGGTTTACAAAACACCTGCTACCTGGGGATCAAACCGATTCTTGAATTTATGTTAACCTAGTTTTATGAGATTTGTGTTGTGATGTAAGTATAAAAGTGTTTGTCACTTAGACATCGTAGGTTAAATCCAGTATAAGAGTTATACTTGGACAAAAACCTAGACTTAGGTTATATTTAATTAGCCTAGATATAACTAAGTAAATATACCCAATATACGAATTAGAACACTTCAACGGGAGAATAATAGTATATATGATATATTAACTCTCACGTCTCTAAAGGTTCACACCGTGAGATTCATGTTGGGTCTCGAGTCGCCCTAGGCGCGGCCTCCATTTGGAAAATGTTTGCATGGGTTAATAACAAAGTGAATAAGGGAAGTAGTTCATAGTAAGTGGGTGAAGGGAGTGTGTCAATATATCCTACGGTCTCTTTTATTAGGTTACACTATGAGATTCCTATGTTGGACCTGCTTGTCGTTTATAGGTGACTATCCATTCGGAGGGTTTGTAACATGAGGATAGAAACAAAGTGAACTCCAAAGATGGATAGGGTTTCTTAGATCTGTTTTCAGCATTATCTTTCCTTTGAAAGGTTGTTGATTCCGATCTCTGAAATTTGAATATAAAGAGTCACACTTACAAAATTTACTAAATGCTAGTAAGTATTTTGACCAAATAAGTGATAATTAATACTATAGGAATAAGAGTTACTCTGGTATTAGTATTTAACCAAGAATGTCTTGATTTAGTGAATGAGTAATTGACTACCCCTCGGTAGCATCTATTCTAACTCATTGAAGTATCATTGCAAGAGATAAATAAATTTGGGTACATTATTACTTGCTAACTTGATTGGATTAAATAGAGTTAAATAGCAATTCACTAATAAGATTTATTTTTCCAACAATGGCTACTTCATTTATACAACTACTCGTTTCTGAAAAATTTAATGGAGACCATTACGGTACATGAAAATCAAACCTGAATACAATACTAATAATGGATGATCTACGGTTCGTTTTAACGGAGGAATGTCCTCCAATTCACAACTCAACAACAAACCAAAATTTTCGGAATGCATATGATAGATGTTCTGACTAAGAAGCATGAGAACATGGTTACCGCTAAAGCAATCATGGACTAGCTGCAGGCGATGTTTGGACAACCATCCTCATCAGTCAGGCATGATACTATTAAATATGTTTACAATTCCCGCATGAAAGAATGAACCTCTGTTAGAGAACATATTCTGGATATGATGGTCCACTTCAACATTGCGAAAGTAAACAGAGTTGTCATAGACGAGAAGAGTCAAGTCAGTTTTATCCTAGAATCTCTTCCAAAGAGTTTTCTACCATTTCGCACTAATGCAATGATGAATAAAATTGAGTAGAGCTCCAGACATTTCAATTCATGATGAAAACAAAGGGACGTGAAGGGGAAATAAATGTTATTTCTAAAAAGTTCGAGAGAGGATCGTCTTCAAGAACTAAGTCTAGACCTTCTTCCTCAAAGAAAAAAGTATGAAAAAAAGGAAAAAGGGAAAGGGAAAGCTCATGCGAATCTCAAAGGCAAGAAAAAGGTTGCAGATCAAGAAAACTATATGAGAGAATAATCTCCACGATTACTATAAAAATCTTCCTAGGAATAACCCATATAGTTCTATAAATAGGGCCCTTGGGAGCCTTCATAGAACACACTCTCTAAGAGAATAATCTCTACGATTACTCTAAAAATCTTCCTCTACTAATTCTCTCAATTTTCTTAGAAAAATTCTAAGAAAATTCTTCTTCTCATTCTTTCAAAGAAGCGGTTCCAACAAACCGAATCCTTGCCAGAGTCATAGCGAGGAAGATCGCTTGGAAAATGAAGACCACAAGGAAAAAACTGTCGGTTCGAGAATTATAGATTGGCAAAGGTATGATGCTTAACATTTTCTTTACTTTTTGTATTTTTAATTCTTTCAAGAAATCAAAGTACGCGATCACACACTTCCGCCGGGATTCAATTCCTTTTAGTGTATACAACCTGATATATGCTAAGGCAATAGGACTAGTCAGTAGGTTCAATCCAATATACGATCATTTGACTGTTGTTAAAAATATCTTCAAATTTCTAAGAAGAATGAGGGACTATATGCTCACGTATGGCACTAAGGATCTGATCCTTACAAGATACACTAACTCTGATTTTCAGACTGATATAGATTCAAGGAAATCTACATCAGGATCAGTATTCACTCTAAACGAAGGAGCAATAGTTAGGAGGAGTATCAAACAAGGCTATATAGCTAAATCTACAATGGAAGTTGACTGCATGTGAAGCAGCAAAAGAAGCAGTATGTCTTAAAAAGTTCTTAACAAATTTGGAAGTTGTTCCAAATATGCATCCGTTTATCATTCTCTATTGTGATAACAATAGTGCAATTGAAAATTCTAATGAACCCAGAAGCCATAAGTGCGGAAACACATGGAACAAAAATATCATCTCATTAGGGAGATTGTGCAAAGAGAAGATGTAATCGTCAAGCAGATTGTGTCAAAGCACAACTTTGCTTATCCGTTTACAAAGGCTCTCATGACTAAAGTGTTGGAGGGTCACCTAGTGAGTCTAGGATTTCGAGCTGTGTAAACTAGGCCAAGTGGGAGAAAGTCATGGATATATGATGCCCTAGTTTATTGTATTTATATGTTTTTCCCTTTAAACTTAACATTATGTATGTATTATCACTGGAGTTTTAGTCCAAGTGGGAGTTTGTTGGATTTTTTGTCCTAAAACTCATGGTTTGTAAACTTTTGAACATATTCTCAATAAAATTGTTATCGAGATTTATGCAATAAAGATGTTATTAAATATGTGAATTGTGTGTAATATAACCCTAAATCCAATAAACTAAGAACCCATGGTTATAATTTGAATACTTAGACTTTATGTGTAGACATAAAATTTAGATCAAGCTTAGGTAATAGCCAAAACAGTTTATAGTATAGGGATAAAATTGGGTACCTTATCCTAGAGACACTATAGATGCAGCCCATTTTGTATTTGATACAAACGATGTGATTTTATATCGTTCATGTTAAAACATGAGAGTGGGGGCATCCTATGCAATGAGTTTGCATAAGACCAAACCATGAGATAATCACTTTTACTTTATAACGTCGTTTACTATTAAAAATGATTATTTCGAAAAGATGACCTGGGTAACTCAATCTTAATCTCTAGTAACTATGAACTCCTGTTTATTTAGGATTATTCTTTAATCTGCATGGGTAAGAGTGGCTCAAGTTTGCCAACTCAATATGTCTACCATTTTAGGGATAAGACCAAGTAAATAGTTAGGGACATAGCCTTACCAGATGGAATTCATTTCTACCTAATTCAAGGTTAGTAGAGAAGTTGTTCCCTTAAGTATTTACTCTGGGTCTTGGACAAGAGACCCCACCTTCCAAAGCTCATCAGAAATCTAATGATTGGGGAAATTGGCACACAGCGCGTTTGAAACGCTCCCAATACTCGAATAAGGTCTTGCCAGCTTCCTATGAAATCCCGTATATTTCCTTCTTTATCCATGCAGCTTGCAAAGTAGTCCTTGGTGTCTTCCTTCAAGGAGAATGGGAAGGCTCTGAGGTTCATCTGCTCCTTGGCCACATCGTAAGGTATCATCCTATCACACACGATATGGAATTCCTTCAGGTGCTTCTACGGATCCTCACCTGCATGTCTAGAGAAAGTTGGAAGTAAGTGAATTAATCCCGAATTAACCTCCAAATTACATGTAGTGGCGGGATATATAATGCATAAGGGTTGCTAGTCAACATTAGGGGCCGAGAGGTCTCTTAATGTGTGCTCTTCAGGTTGCACCATGATTCTTTCCTCTTCTGCACTAGTAAATTCTTCTCTAACTCACTGCTCTCTACATTGCGTCTCTTCCCTGCTTAATTTTGCAAAATACAACAACGAACTAGGATCTGGAGAGGATCGAGTCATACACAGACAAAAAAATTAAAGGGCAAATAAATAACTGTAAACCCTTCAAGAGAGAAATTTCTTGGTTCCCTAGCAACAATACCAATTTGGCAGACGGAATTTGTCACTCAGTTCCATACCAAATGATTATCCTTACTCACCAAAATTGTAGCAGTGGTAAGACCGAGTCGAACACAGCGAACCAAAGGATTTTCTCTAATGAATTGGAAACAGTCCTAAGTAACTGAAGGGGGGTTTTGCAGTTGAATGTTTGCAAGAAAATTAAATTGCATGAAATAAATCCAACAAGTAAAAGGGGTGAAAACTTATATGAGAAGAGTCTAGCTTGAGTTGTAACAGATTTTCTCTATTCAAGAAATTTGATCATCGAATTTTTCACTATCAAAGTTAATTAATTGTTTTCCCCTAACCAAATTCAATTAGAAAGGCTAATTAAATCGTCCTAAATAACTAATTAGTCCAATTTGAAAAGATGAAAGGTATGCATGTTCAAATTGACCTAGTTGCATTAAGATCTAGGGAACGTTAGGTTAAACATATAACTTTCAAGCGCCTAGTTAAATGTTCGTTCGGTTCAATTCTAAGTTGGTTGGATCAATGCTAATCCAATTCGAATCGCAAGCCAACCTAACCTATAGCTTTCTATTGATCAACATGCAACCAAGTATCACAAACTGCATATTAACTCAAAGCAATAATCATACATCCCCAAGCAACCAATAATACAATTTAAATCTAATTAAAACATAGAATCCAACAATTACAAAACTTGGTTCATAATCTCACAAAGTACATGAAAAAGGGAAAGAATGCTATAACCCAAGCTAAAAAAAAGATTACCTTAGCCCATAACCGACACCAATCAATGAAAAATAGTATTCGTACATCAAAAGATCAAAATGATGAAGAAAAGAAGAGAGAAAATAGGTTGGTGGCAGACAAAAAAAAACTGACCTAAAAATTGACAATTTCATTTTATATAACGTCAGAGCATCGCGACGCAATTGCGAAATTGTACGCATGAATTCTTCGGAGCACCACGCCGCCCAAAGGCAACGATGCCATGCTATGCATTTTGCACAAGTCCTTCCCATTCTTCAAATAGCGCCGAGTGCAGCACCATGGGGCGTCAGGCATTGTGTCTGCAATGGTATTTTGGTAATTTTGGCATTTTCTTTCCCAGTTGATAAGTTCTGTTTTGATCTGTTTTAGCTTTATTTCGTCGCTAATGTCCCGTTCTACCTATTAGGTGCTTGAAACCTACAAAATAACCAAATAAACGCATAAAATATAGGAACAACCCCGAATTAAGCGAAGCAAGATAGCACATTTTCAGTGCTATCAATCAACCTCTTGTTTGTTGATTGGTTTGGATCGGCCTCTAGCTTGTTGATCAGTTTGGATCGGTCTTTGGCTTGTTGATCTATTGACTTTAATCTAAGGGCTGGCAAGCATGTTCTCAAATTGAGGAAATCAGTCTTCAATTTGTAGACGGCAAAGAGACAATCAATTTGGTGACGAAGAGTTGAAGAAGATGCAATCAATTTGTAGAAGTCTTCTGGTCTTTGAATCTTCTGAATTCTAGAGGTTGAAATTCTCTGAAATCTTTGATTTCTGAATGTCTGACTCCCCCCAACTGAAGGGTGACCTCCTCTATTTAGAGAGGTTTAGCCATATAGACTTGGGCTTGGTTGACTTTGGGCCCAACTTTTGGTCTTGGACGTGCAAGTAATTTATTTTTTTAAATAGAGTTTCATTTAAGTTTAACCCAATTTATTTTAATAAATCTAAGATGACCTAACTTCGGCCCAATTGTCATGCAACATAATTTTATTGGATGAGCCAACATCGGCCAATGGATCAATAATTGTACATGTGGAATTATTTGATTTGCCAACTTTCATGTCTTTAATTTTAATTTGAAGACACATGTAAATTTGTAATTGGTCTCAAATTTATTAATTAATGATTTGGTAAATTGTAATTGGCCGAAATTTCTCTGTCAACAATTACTACAATTACTTCTGGACTCTCCGAAATTTCTCCGTCAACAATTACTACAATCCTAAAATTTAGGGTATTGATTAATATTTTCCCCAAAAGAATTTGGTAGGAAAGAGAGACAGAGGTTGATTCCAAATCAAATGGCATTCGGAGAGTCCACAGAATGAAACAAGATTCAAAAACCTTTTACCATTTTCTCAAAAGTGGGACCCCACTTCAAGTAAGAAGAACGTTGGAAAAGTGAAATCGAAAGCACACAATCTTTTCCCTTCTGTCTCTCTATACACACACACACACACATTTCAGACCGTTGAGAAACAAAATTTCCTTTTCTTTTCAAACCCCACAAAGACTAAAAACCTTTTAATAATAATCTCATTCAAACAAAAAACACAGCACCAACAAAAAAACAGAGCTTCCTCATCCTTCAACAATGGCTCACAAATTCGACCATCTCATCCAAACCGATCTCCCCTTCCACTCCATCGACCCCAGATCTCTCCTTCTCCACCAGAACTCCGCTGCCGATCACCTCATTTCTCTCCAGCTCACACCGGAGCCTTTTTCCATGGAAAGAGGGCCAAGGTACAGAGCCTATGCAGAGCTCAGAGAATCCAAACTCCGCTTGAGAAACGCCATGTACCGGGACAACGAACAGCCGGAAAAGTCCACGCCGCCGGCGAAGAAGCAAGTTAAATTTGTGGGTTCGGAGACTGTTCGGAAAAGGTCGGCGGCGGTGGCGCAATCGGTACCGGATTTCTCTGCAGCGCTGAGAAAGGAGAACAGAAAGCCACCGCCGGGGTTGTCGCCGGTGATGGAGATGACGCCACCAGGGAAGACGTGGGGGAAGAACATTGGGGGATTGTTGACGAATTCGAGGGGGAGTAAGTCGGCGAGTGCAGGGGAGAAAAGGGGCGGCGGATTGACGGCCGTGAGGAAGAGCTATGCCGGATTTGAGGAGCTGAAAGGGTTTTCTACGGCGGCGGCGAACGCCATTAACGGTGAAAATACGAGAGGAGGAGGAAGGAGGGGGAAGACTGTACTGGGAATTAGACAAATCTGAAAGAAAATAAGAAACAATTGATTGTGATTTGTCAATGGAAGAAGACTGCTCTGTTTATGTTCTTACAATTGTTTTGAGTTTTTGTTGTGGTGGTGTTGTTTTTCAGGGTACTTTGATTCTTTCATTGTAATGGATAATTTGAGGTTGTGCAATAATGAAGTGAGAAGGAAAATAATTGTTGTTATTGTTAATCTCTGTGTTCAATCATTCATTTATGTAATATTTCTGGGTATTGATCATAAAAGCTTCTAAGTAGATTTTCAAATCCAATCATCAAAATAATTTTAATATGAATTGAGTTACCCACCTTATTATTACACTATGCTTTCTGAGTAGATTTCAAATCTAATCATCAAAACCATTTCAATGTTGCTCACATTAAATTCTAAGCTTTGGAAGGATTTCTTTTTGTTAATTTTTATTTTGATTCTTAAACCATGCTTTAAAATATTAGTCTATATATATTTTATTTTAATCCAAAACCATATAAGAAATTAGCCCTTAATATTAATAATCTAAATCTACATTTTTTAGCACTCTAATGGGATAAGTATAAAGATTCGATCGTCTGAACTCAAAAAAAAAAAAAAAAAAAAAAGCATGTCGATGACATAACTATGCTGACTTTAGCTATTTAAAAAATAACAAAGTAAACGAATAAAAGCATGATATGAAGGTGAAGATAAAGTCATTAAGCCAAGTTTAGGAAATGAGATAAATGTTAAAACTTTCAAATACCAGAAAAAGATTTGAAACTAAAGAAATGAAATCATCTTGCATCACTAAGCTGTTTAAATACCAGAACAAGAAACCCCCTGCAAATTAAATGCACAGATCAAAGCTTGCTTCCAAAATTATGCTTCAAGAACAATTGGAGCCACAAATGCACATCTACAAATTACATCTAACCTTCATATCCAATCCATTTGTACAAAAAAAAATTGCACACAAAGGACAAAACCTACAATAGCATGAAATTCAAGATCAGCCCTTCCTGCAGTCCCAAAGCTCTGTTACAATTTCCTCAACCAGCATTTGAAGAATGTACCCATCAATTTCTGCCCCACTCTCCAATTCTTCAATGCTAAAATCACACCATTTCCCCAAGGAATGACTCATTTCCCATTCTACAATCTCATCTGTCATCATCCCAACAAAATGTACCCATTTCTTGATCTCCTTCTCAACGTCTCGGATAAATGCTCTTGCGTTTTGCATTGGCAATGTTCTTATCCAAGCATTGGATCCACCATAGTATAGTTGGCTAAGTTTCGAGTCTAGGCATTCTATCAGACAGTCGAAAAGAAATCCTCTTAGATGGTTTACCTCCTTGCTGTCCTCGAAACTGCTGATGTCACTAAAGTTTGTCCACATTTCGCACGTGAATATTTCCAGTTCGTCGATGAAAAGTGGCAAAATGAGAAGGTTGTTTTCATCCCTGCCGAATAAAATTTCAGTGTTAAGCATAACCTCTTTTGCATGAGCAAGCTTATTCCCTGTCAGTTTTATGCCGGTAAGGCTGTAGCTTTGCAGTATACTAGACATAGCATTAAAGACTACTGTCAATTTTTCACTCCCGACATTTCCTTTGCTCAAGGAGGTTGCGGAATCTAAAAGATCGGTATCAGGCTCAAACAGCTGCAGTCGATCGATAGAACAATCAACAGACTCAGCTGGCATTCTGCATCCTGTTATGAAAAGAAAAGTCATTAAGCCTAAGTATTCTCACTTTCGCGTGAAGGCACTTTCAAAGGAGATTGAGCCTTTTGGATAAAACATAATTTCACACTTCTGTATTTTGTGTTGTTAGATACCCTAAACTTCTAACCTGAGCTCTCATCCATGCTACTGGACGAGAATGAAGCCTCAAGAACAGAACCGGGGCTAAGTTGATCTCGTCCTTTGGATATGTTTGTGATCCTTTCTTCCTTCAAATCGTCCTGGAAAGGCAGAAATGGAATTCACATCAGCCAAAAGTAGATACCTTCTTAAGCATCCATTAGAGAAAAAGATGATGAAATTAACAAGAGAATAACAAAGAATATGACCTAAGCCAAAATTTGACATACATGTATACTTGTAAGTGCATCTGCAATACTTTTTGGCTCAATTGGATAGGACAATAATAAACGTTTTATTGAATTTAATGGAGAAACCAGAAGAAATGTATGGTTTACAATCCATGTAGGAAAAGACCAAATTCCGCTTTCAAGTACTCCTAACCAATGTTTAGATTTTTTTTTTTTTTTAATATCCGTGAGTACCCAGTTCAGCTTGAAACTCGTAAAATATTAAATCCTAGGCAGGTAGCCACCATGGAATGAACCCATGACCTCTTTTAGCCATTAATTGAGACTGTGTCTCTTTTTTTACCACTAGATCAACCCATAATGATTCCTAACTAATGTTTCTGATTGATTCCCGTGTAAGTCAAATGCACCAGGATCTAGCCATGAAAGCAAAAAGAGAGATGAAAAATAAGTGTCTACTCTTAACACATGGTGATGAAATAGTGCATTTCAATCCATATAAACTTAAAATTGCAAAAAAAAAAAAAAAAAAAAAAAAAAAAAAAAAAAAAAAAAAAAA
>QLSR01000372.1:1119845-1168259 GCA_031780015.1 Citrullus colocynthis
AAAAAAAAAAAAAAAAAAAAAAAAAAAAAAAAACAAGACTATAATGCAAAAAAAAAGCAATACAAGTATACAACAAAATAGCGCATCCAAATAGTCACAATAATAATACAAAATAACTAGAGACTTATTCTTGCAACAATTTGTAGACCAAAAGGAAGCTGGCATAGCCGATTGACAAGTAAACAAACCATGAAACCAGATTCATATCAATTTTGCAAGATCATATTTGGTGCTGGCAGAAACGAAAATGCAACTTTAGAGAATAACTGGCAACAGTTATTTAATTAGGAATCTGCTTTAGGTCATTTTCAGCTATAAGAAAACCCAATTTAACTATTTCTTGATTATTCACTGGGTTAATTGAGAACTAAACATATAACATTTGACAGCCCAACTTTCATCAAGTATTAGATATTCCAACTTTTTCAAATCTAAGAGGACCTTTGTTTTTAGTCAAACAAGTGGTGTGGGAGGATTCAAACCACTAACCTCTCAAACAAGAGCATATGCCTTACCCAATTAAGACATGCTCAAGTTGGCAAATTTAAGAGAACCTTAATACCTAAAACCTACAACATATGGGAACTATGCACGACTATGTAGACTGCCAGCCAGTTACTTTTTTATTTTTATTTTTAAAAACAACTTTTGTTTGAGAAAAAACAAAAGAATACAAAGGCAAACACCACTCAATTATTTGATAAAGGGAACTAGGAAACGATAAAAATCCAAACAGCTTTTAAACAACTGAAGCAGACAAATACTTCAGGAGTTTTTTATTATAATTCTTCATACAATAATTTTCTACAACTGACGCAATGAGGCACAATTGCCAGGTGCACCAGACAAAAGTAATCAGATAACAAAACATAACGAGCAATGCATTATATAGGAAGCAATCACAGTATGAAAATGATTGATTTGCAAAATGGAAAAAGGGAAAGGTGGAAAAGTAAATAAAACTATCAACTGAATGGATTCTTACACAGTAAGTTACATCCATATTGACTGTAGAACCCTCCAAAGAAACTTTCTGTGCAGCTGCTACGGCAGCTATCAGTTCTTGAATGATTACAGAAGCAGGTTTCTTCAATGGAGAATCCGATGCCAACTCATCATCTCCTTGAGCAGTTAATTCCTTTAGTTTTTGTTCCAGGATATCCAAAGCATCTCCTCCGAACAAGGGTGGCTTTTGAGAAGACACATTTCTCTCATTTGAAATGCCCTCCTCATTTGTCTCCATTGCAACTGTGGTTTCCTGCCTGACGGGAGAATTGAAGATGAAAGAAACAATGTCATTATCCCTTTTGCAAACTTTATCAGCAGCATCTCTACGACCAGCTAATCTATTACCAGCACAAGGCTGCTTTGCGGGGAGAGGCTTGCGTTCAAGCCTTGAACTTGTTCTAGACAATTTATCACATGGATAGGATCGTTGATTTGGAGCAGGTGAATCAACAGATGCTTTTCTTTCAATTTGTCCACTCACGTGAGCAGTCCTCCTTTTCCTTGGTGAGGTACCTGATTGTGATGAAAAATCTTCACATCCATTTAAAGACTTTCTTTCCAGGCCCAACTTAGAATTTTCAACTTTAGCGGGCAGCTTCCCTCTGCTGCAGCCATTAAGACTTCGGTTTAAAGCAACAAAGTCCTTGGTCCCACCCACAGCATTTGCCGGTGATGTGTTTCTTCGGCTTGATGTAATACTTGCCTTTGACTTTGATGACATCCTATCTCTGACTGATGTCATATGATCTTCAGATTGACTGCAATGCTTGACAATGAATGATTCATTTGTCCTAAGCTTGGATTGCCGGCTGGATGGTCTGAACGATGGACATACAGATTCTTTGTTCAGAGGCATTCTTTCGGCAATAGAATCAACATGAGATGTTATACAACCCCTAGATTCATTATGTTTGTTCAGAGGCATTCTTTCTGCAATAGAATTGACATGGGATATTATACAGCCCTTAGATTCATTCTGTTTGGAAGAAACAGTTTTAGGTGGATCACAATTTGTTTGGAGGATTTCATCTCTTTCTTGCTGGAGGGGTGATTCAGGGGTTGTTGTTTTACTCCATCCTGTACCCTTTAAAGATGCATTGCCATAATTTGAATTGAGGGTTGGAATTGCAGATATGTTTTCTTCCACACTGTGATTGAAGATGTCAACTTTCAGCAAATTATTGCAATTTTTACACGATGCCTGTCCCATGGACTTTGAGAAATCATAACCTTCCCCTGGTGAAACCTTGATTTCCCTCGATATAACCTCATTGGGAGAATAATGCATAGACTTTGGAAGTGTGATTGCAGATTTTGCTCTGTTCGATATCTGCAGGCTAGGCTCCAATATTTTGCTAGCAACATCAATCAACCGGGATGCTCTAGACACATTCCTCCCTGAGGGAAGCCTTGTACTTTTTGTTGAAGGAAGTTTTGGAGGAGAAGGATGCTTCCTTGATCGTGACATAACACTCTTATAATGTAGTACCTCAGCTCCTATTCGTCTCATCGCCTTTCCTTCCTCCGCTCCTGTCTTTTGAAGCTTTAGAGGCCTTACTTCCATTTTTACACTTGCTTTTTCAAAATTCATATCCTCCACTATTTTCTTTTCCACATTATCACAAGGATTAGAAAAACCAGTTTTCTTCAGCCTATCTCGATTTATCACAGGCATGGCCTCAAGTCCCATGAGTCTTGCAACCAGTCCTGGAACTCGCATTTCATTTTTGTGCCCAATGTCTGTACAGTGATTTCCATTCTTCTTCACATTTGGGAAACCCCCTCTATTTTCATCAGCGATCTATTTCTCAAAGAATGGCATAACATCCATCAAAGAGCAAGAATATGCAAGAAGAAAACAAACTTACTAAGTAGAAAAAAGAGACGACTAGGAAAACAAGTAAATACCAAATGATTTTTTGAAGCCGGCATCTTTTCACCTCCTTTGAACTTCTTAGTTACTTGTTGTGTATGAGCTAGTGAAAGATAACAGAACCAAATTTAAACTTCAAACTAGAATGAGATAAGGCAAAATTTAAGCTAAGCATTTACTTTTAGGAATGAGTGAGGAAAAACAGTAGAATAAAACATTGCCCTGCTAGACAGAGATAAGTAGGCAACCTGGAGGAAGCAATTTCCTGGAGAAAAGCTTCTTCTTAGCCAACCTCCGGTTCCAATCAAAGAGCTGGAAGAAAATGCCAACACAACCACCAGGCTTATGCGTCTTCTTCTCTGAAATAGCTAAACAAGACGATGTTCTCCCAGTATTTTCCATTAATCTTTAACAAAAAACCACCAAAACTCCAACAGAGTTAGAACCCTTAACTTGCAACTTGATGCTCTTCAGTCCACCAAAATCCCCTCCTCAACCCCGAAAAACCCCCTTCCCCAGTTCTTCCCAAAAGCTTCTCCCGCATTGTTCATACAAATCCCAAAAACACACTCTGAACCTTCAAACTCTCCTGCATTTTCTCGATAACCAACCAGAAGATTAGAATCACCCCCCATCAAAAGAACCAAAAAGGGAGTGAAAAACAGGAAGAACGTCTAGAAATAGGCTGCAATGCTCAATAAAACAGGTTCCCAGAAAGAATACCAAACAAGCAGCAAATGCAGAATTATCAGGAAAGCCAAAAGAAAAAAAGAAACCAGTACAATAATGGAGAAATGGGACCTGCAGACAAGAAAACAAAAAAAAAACAAAAAAAAAAAAAAACCAAGAAAGGGTTTCTGATAAAACGAAAGATTAAAGTTCAACAGGGCGCTAGGAAACGACGAGGTGACAGTGCCAAAACCACAAAAAACAGCCACCACTCGCTCATTCCCCTGATTCGTTCTGACCCAGTTCTGACTCAGTAAACCCCATCATCTTCCACACGCAATACCCATAAACAAACACAGATTGATAAACAGAAACAGCCGGTGACCAAACAAGAAAAAAGGGAAACCAAAGAAGAAAAATGGGAACAGAGCAGAAGGAACAGATACAGAACAGTCCTCAAAAGCGGGGAAAGGGAAGTGGAAAAGGGGATGGAACCGGGCAGGACGACGTCGGATGAACACGATAACCAAGAGAATGACGCTCGAGGCGATGCCCCTGAAAGCTTTTTCTCTCTCTCTCTCTCTTCTGCAAAACCCAGCAGAGGAAATGAAAGGGGATACGCAGTTGCAGAGCGTGAAGGATGTTGAAGAGACCACGCGCGGGCGAGTGGAATGAGACGATGAAACGATAAATCGGATGATATTATAAAACTAAAATTATTTTTAATTTCTGATTTTGTGTTTGTTTAATTTGGTTTTGATTTAAATAATTGAGAGACTAATGAGTAAAGACAAATTTTTTCGTGTGTGTGTTTGTGGGATTTGCAAATCACTGATTTCCAACTTTGGGTTTAACTGTTTTTTCTCTTTATTGGCACGTGTATTATAGAGAGCGGAATTTGAGTTCTATTTCATTTTTTCAATTACAAATTGTTTTTTGTACTATTGAATTATTTAAATTCATGTAATAGATCAATAAATATTTCAAAAAATTTTGAATTGGTAAGTCCTAATCATTTGGTTTTTTTTTTATTTTTGAAAATTAAATACTCATTTATCCCCTATTTCTTACAATAATTTGCATCTTTTTTTATGTACAATCGTTGAATTCTTAACCAAATTTCAAAAGCAAAAACAACTTTTTAAAAGCTACTTTTTGTTAGTTCTTACAATTTTACTTGATTTTTTAAACCATTAGTGAAAAGTAGATAATAAAGAAAGAAATTTGGAGATGAAATTAGTCGTTTAATTTCAAAAACAAAATAATTATCAAATAGGGCCTAAGAGATCTATTAGATAGAAAAATGAAAGTTTAAAATTTTTTAAGAATATGTATCTTTGGTCTCTGAATTTTTTTAATGTAATTTTTTTAGTCCTTAAATTTTTAAGTTAAAAAATAGTTTTAAAAAGTACAAATTTGTCAAACTTACACTCATTCTTCAAAACTCGGTGTTACAAAATCAACAAATAAAGATAAATAAGAAAGCATAAGTAGTAAAGAATCAACATATAAATTTACGAATACTGTGTTAGCTATATCTATGGGACAGAGAGAACAATTTTATTAAAAAAAAATACAAAATACAAAATAGATGTCTCTAAAGTCAGAAAGTTTATATGAGACACTTCTCTAAACTCTTGGTTCATACTCGTAAATAATATAAATATGTCAAAGCAAGACCTTTGTACTTAGTCGTTTGAAGCACCATTCCAACACTCAGAGAACTAAAATGGTAATTTTGCTTCTTTTTTCTTAGAAAATTGCATTTTTTGTCATTGAGGTTTTGTTTAGGTTACATGTGGATCATTGAGTCTTTAAACTTAAAATTTTACCCTTAAAATTTGTATTTGGTTTTTTTTTCTCTCTCTCTCCCAATTTTTTCATTAATTGTTATGGAAAATTGGCCTACCACCTATTTTCTAATTTTCAAAATATTTTCTAATTTTTATCTATAAACTAAAAAAAAATATTTAGTTTTCTTTTATTAATACAAATTTTAATAAAAGTTCTTAAGGTAATTATTGTAAATGGCAAAACGATTGGAAATATTGAAAATACTTTCACTAACCATATAGACAATGATAAATAATAGCAATTTATCAGGCTTATTTTGCTATATTTAAAAACAACACAAATTTTTATAAATAGCTGCCACAACTTTTTTCTAAACTCATGCCATCAATTATAATATTAATATTTTTAGTTGTGTCAACTGTCAATACATTAACTCCACGTTGAAATTGCTAACTTGGATGGTTACGTTCAAATCTCGTACTATGCATATTGTCGAATTGAAATAAAAATGATATTGAAAACAACGTAATTGAAAGAGAGTCAATTAGAATTTAGAATATAATTCATTAGATAAAGGATTAACTATCGTTAAAATATCATAAGTTCGAAAACTCAATTTCTACCGTTGTTGAACTTATCATTTCCTAAGCTAAGAAAGACAAATCCTCTTATTCTACGATAATCCAAGCAGCAGCTCCATGAGTCCGCTCGGAACCAGTCGATTCCTGAGCCATTCGTTCTCCCCTCTCGGTTGGCGTTTGCCAGCCACTAGAGCAAGTAAGAGAACAATTAGTGAATGAACAACAAGAACCCCAGATAGATATATATTTAAAAAAAAAAAATTACATACTAAGATTGTTTATGCTATTCTGAAAAAGAATATATTATTTATGCTCAACTGTTTAAAAACTCTTCATGGGATCCTTTTCTATAAATTTAAAAGAAAAATACATGGCCCAAAGTGTTAGTTTAAAATAGATTTAAACAATGTTTCGGCTTTTTTAAATACATTTTCATATATTTAATAGGTAGTTACAAATATAACAATCTAGTTTAAAGTATTAGTAAATATAGCACAATACAAAGAAATTTGCAGATATAGCAAAATTTAGATCCAGATCTCGAAGTTTATTAATGATAGATCATATCGTCCATGAGAATCTATCTATGATAGATTATATTGTTGGTAAGGGTAGAGGAAGAGTTTATCATTAATAGTTGTTATATTTGCAATTCTTTAAAAATGTTGTTATGCACTTAATTATTATCTCTAAAAATGTTACCATTATAATTACTGTTAAATTATATTTAGAGAATTTGGATAAGATGGCAAAATATGAGTTTTCGTTTGGATATGTAGCAAATTATTTGATTAATTGGCAGAAAAAAAAATAATTACAATGTAAACCTTAGGGATCTTGTTTTTGTTTCCTCTGTAATTTTTTAGATTGAGCAACACAACAAAAGTTGGTGAAAATGTGAGATATGATACAAAAGTTGGAGAATGGGATGATTATGAGAGAGAAACGAAAGAGAAAAAGTAACTTGGACAATCCGTAGTAGTTTGACAATAGAGTGAAGATGGAGCTAGAGACATAAAATGGAAGATATGAGATTTTTAAATTGAAACGAGATTAAACAAAATGTTGAAAAAGTAAAGAAAAAAAATGAAATAAGATGAAGATATGAGATTTTAAAAAAAGAGGTGAAATTCGATTATTAGATGAAGATATGTGATTTTAACAGATTAATTGTTGTTGAAGAAATAACTTTAAAATATATCTTTAAAATTCTTGTATTATTAAAATTGTAATATGATATGATCGATTGGAAATTGTGTGATGTTCATTATTTGCATATTTCTTTTGTTGTTCATGTTGTAATTTTAATATGTTATTGAAGAAAAATTGGTGAACAATAAAAGAAATAAGCAAATAATGACTACTTACTAGATAATTGATTATTAAAGGACTAAAATGTTGAGAATAAAAAAAAACGATTCTTTAATTATTTTTCTTCTTCTTCATCTTTCGATTTCGAATTTACAATCTCTACTTCACCTAGTCAAGCCTCCATTGCGGTATGTCTCACCAATAACTAGAATTTGAATATTCACCATTTGATTAAGATCTTATAATTTCTAATAGAATAAAAGAGACTTCCTAACTAAACGAGATAGACCATAGGGAATAGAGGGATAAGTATGAGAGAGAAAGGAGAGGAGGGCAACAATACCTACCTATAGTGGAGTACAAGGAACGACATAGGGCAATCAAGGCTAGCGATGGACAACTAACTAGGCGGTGTGACCGACAACGAGCAGTTGAGCGTGTTGATTAGCAAATGGGAGACCCGACTGGGATCTAGTCGTGAACGACATCGGCGTGTGGCTGAGTTGATGAAGACACGATGGAGGAGGCAGGTGGCTAGAGGACTGGCAAAGAAGGAGAACAAGATGAGAATGTGGGAGGGTTTAATTTGTTAATATTAGATTTGAAAAAATATATAAATTTGATCCTATCTCAAAATTCAAACAAATAAGGAAGATTTTGTAGGTTATAATATAGGAAGACAATTTAATTACGATGTAATACACAATATCATTGAGTGCATTTTAGGATTAACAAAAAATGTCTCACATGCAACGGAAGCATTTTGCTATAATTCAAAACAATTATGTGTTTTACTATTTTTCCAAATGAAAGTGTAATTACTGCTATAGACGTGAATATCTCTTAAAGATATGACATTATTTTAAAAAAAAAGATTGAATATCATATTTGTAGTGAAATAGCTATTGAAAAATAATAAATTAGATTAAAAAAATATAAAGACAATCACATTTTCATGGTCAAAGGATTAAAACGAAGTTTTAGACCAAAATGAGCATAGTTCAACTGACATATAGAACGGTTTAGCAATTAAGAGGTCTATAATTTGAATCTTTTCGCTCCCATTTTACTAAAAAATGAACGTTTGGAAAAGTAGAAGATCAAACTAAATATCAACTAAAAAAGTAAAGCCAAGATGAATGATAAAATTATAATATTTTCAAATATAAGAATCAAATAAAACCTAAACCTAAGATCAAGAGAAAAAAATATTTTGGTTAAATCGCAAAATTAGTCCATATTTGGAGAAAGTTAGAATTTAACCCCTATAATTTTAAAAGTTGAATTTTATCTTTATAAATGGTCTCTATGGTTTGATGAAATTCTCATAAATAGTTTCTATCGTAAACTTTATTTAGGTGAGTTTTATCAAAATAGTTTATTACCACATGCGATGCTCCTGTTATAAAATTTAAAAATGTAACTTCTTTACAAAAGTTTGTTATGTGATTTTATTATATAATGATAATTAGAATTTAATCGTATCTTTTATAGATGACTGTTGATACTTTTGAAAAGCATATTAAAATAATTCTCACTCTTATTCCACCAAGATAGTGAAACTTTAAATTCAGTATCCCAAAAATAGGGAGAAAAATTCTATTTACTAATTTAAATATAAAATTGTCGAAAAGGGAAATAGATAGATTAAGTGAGTTTTCTTTCTGATTTAATAATGTGATTTAGAGATTGTGATATAGATAATATATAGATTTTTAAATTTTTTACTCTTATTTTCCTAAATTAGATTTTTTTTAAAAAAAAATCTTAATTTTTTTTTCATAGCCCCCTAGATGTTAGATTGAGTTTAGATATAAATATGGAGAAAACATAATTTTTTTAACGTGTGAATGCCAATAAAATAAGGGGACAATTACTATTTTTTAAAAAAAATTATTTTTGAATAACATACGCATCTTTTAGAATTTTTTTTTTTTTTAATACGAATTGGAGATAAAATGTGATTTTTTTAAAGTATTGATTAGATAGAAAAAGGGAAAAAAGGGATGATGAGTTAGAGAGAAAGGGAGACGTGGGTTGATGATTGAGATTCCTTTTCGTTTTTTAATAGCAAAACTCATAAGTATTAATTTAATACTTAATTATTTCAGAGTATATAAAAAGGAACAGAATACATTGAAAAAGAAAAAAAAAAAAAAACCTTAAGAATAATTGGAGAAGAAAACAAAAAGTTATTGGCAAAATAAAAAAGAGAACAAGAATATAAGAAAGGAAGTGAGAAAGAGAGATAGTCAATGAAAACTTGGGGTGTAATAGGCCATTTACGAAGAATAAACGTTGTAAAAAGGAAACCGTTCTTAACCAAATATAACCAAAGAAAAAAATGAAAAAAAAACCCTCAATAAAGAAAAAATAATAATAATAATTAAAACTACCTTTTTAAAAGAATGAAGCTAGAATACGTTAAAATGATTTCTTTTTAAATATACTTAATATCTTCCCGACAAAATGAGATTATTAGAAAAAATACCTACCAATTTATAAAAAAGATTTGCTGAATTTTCTGAAAAAAGAAAAGTGAAATTACCCAACAAATCCTAGGGAAAATCAAAAGTAATTGAGTGAATTTATGGAGCCTTAGATTTGATTTTAAACCAAATCTTATATAAAAAAATCAAAATCAAAACATTTTTTCTTAAAAAAATTGAATCATATCACTAAAATGAAATAATTTTTTTTAAAAAGATAGTTAGTACACCATGTTAAAAGGAATTTTTTTTTCTAAAAAAAGAACAATACCCATTTATAATAAAATTTGATGGAATTACTTAGATATTCTTATAATCTCTTTTAATAGTATAGTTCAAATTATAAATTTACAAGTAGACCTTATAAATGTTTTTGGAAAGTCAAATAGTTTATTATCTTGGAAGAATGAACATCGTCGAAAATTGAGAAGAAAAAAAGAACTTATTTTATTCAAAAGTAAAATAAAATAATAAAATAAAGGGAAGTGAGAGAGAGAGAGAAAATATGGTTTGATTGTCTTATGCTATTGCCGTCGTGTCTACGTCGGGCCTGCCATTGGGAGCTCGATTTTCAAACCTTTTTAAAAAATCATTACTTTTTTCTTTTTTAAAATAATTTCTCTTATCTACGCGCTGCGAGTAATAAAAGCCCTTTGCAACTCGCCATCTAAATTTTTGTTCATTTCTTTGTTATTTTAATTTCTAGCATTTTCCCAACAAAATTGTTCTCTTGTCGGTGCATCCAATTGGATTTTCTTTTTCTTCTTTTATCCTATTAACAAAATCCACTTTTATTCCTGGATTTGTTTTTTTTTTTTTTTCTTCTAATAAACCGACAATAAGGGGACATAATTCAATCGAGATTTTGTTTTTTTCTTTTTTAATTTTTATTCTTTTTTAATTTATGTTTCGTCGTATATAAAACTTTATTACTCATGATACTTCGCATGATTATTTATGATTGCAAGTAACAGTTTATTATTATTATTTTTTTATTCATGTCTCTATTCGAACTGGTCTCCAAACATATTTGATTTATGAATTTGAAATTAAGTTGATGTAGATTTGATGTGGATGTGGTTCGATCTCTAGGACTTTATTCTTTGATTAACGCGTACGCTTGATGTATGGAAGCGGAACGCATAAAATTTCTTGAAGTGTATGGAAGTAGAACGCGTGGAATTCCTTGAAGTTGGATCATGTATGGAAGTGGAATGCATGACATTTCTTGAAGTTGGAGGAATTTCTTGAAGTTGGAGTCTTGGAAGAATGTATGTGTTCTAAAGAACTTCAGTTCCAAGTTTGGTTCAGCTTCAGGAGTAGGGAAAATTCTCTCTCCACTCATTGGAGTGTAAAATTTTTTAAACCCCACAAATGAAGAGAACTCTTCTATTCATAGAGTTATCATGTGGGCTTTGTGGGCTTGGGCTTGGTTGGTCTATGTATCTAGCCCTTGGGCCCAACAAATTGGACTTGGGCTTTAATTGGCTTTGAGCCAAATTAGTCCTATTTTAGGACTCAATATTGGATCAAATTATTTTATTCAATCCAACGGTCTAGATAAAAACACATCGCATCATCGGGATTTGCTAATTTATGTCTTCAATTTCAATTTGGGACACATGTCAACTTTTAATTAGTCCCAAATTCAATTATTTGTAATTTCGTCATTAATTTGGTAAATTACGTGGCAATTTGTGCTTGGTCCAAAATTTCTCATTCAATGGTCTCAAATATTATGGAAAAATGTGTCGTTTGACCTAGATTTTAAACACAATGAAAAAAACCATTATTTTTAATAGCATATAAAACACTTGCTAACGTTTTTTAGACGGCAAGCGCAAGCGTGAGCACGAGTGAGAGAGTGAGGAAGAGCATGAGGGTGAGGGAGGAAGAGCCCTAACACATGAGAGCATTATCATATTGAATTAGTTGAACGTACACTAGAGCATGAGGGAGTGACACAAGCAAAATGTTATACATCATTATTTTCAAAATATCGGTCAAATGCCATTTTCACGGTAAAATTTGGTCATCGGTACAACATTCTTAAATAACAATATTGTTAGGTTTGGGTAAAATATTAAAAATTAGTTGTCTCACATCATAAATATTTAAGATTAAGAAAGTGATGAGTTTCAAGCACTATAAAATGAGCTTATATCTTTGGTTTCAAAAGATCTCAATGGGAAGCACTTTAAGCCTATATATTAACTCTAATTTTGTGAGTGGTATAATGCTTTGAGAGAGTATTATCCTTACAATTGGGGTCAGAGAGAGATTTTTATGTGATTGTAATAATTTTTTGCATAGTGAATTTTTTTTATCCTTGATTTTTTCTCCGATTTGCAATTTCTCAACGTTAATTTTTGTATTCCTTATTTTATTACTTTATTTTAATTTCTATGTTATTTTTCTGCTTATTTCTATCAATATAAATGGAGGATTTTCCCCAATAAATACCTTTGACTAAGATGTCAAAAACTCATATTCCCTAACTATACTAGTTAAACTTTAAAAAAGAATACAATATAAGTTTGAAGATGAAACTAGTGATGAGATAAAATGATTGGGTTTTAGATATTCTCAGTTATGTGACAGAGACATACATAAATTGGACATTTTCTAAAAATAATGTTATTTTAATAAATAATGACAAAAACAGGATTGAGTTTAACGATAGGGTCCACGATTTTCACATGACATGTAAATCATGGACCTGGTCCAACTATTTACCCTCCACATGGCATGCAAATCGTGGACTCGGTCCACGATTTGTCTACATCTTTGGTCGACTTGGATTTTTTCTTTTTCTTTTTTTTTTTAATTTTTATTTTCTTCGTGACTCCCTCGCTCTCTCTTTTCTTCTCTTCTTCTTCTCCTGCATCTTCTTCTTCTCTGACTCTTCTTCTTCTCCTCCGACACGAATGGTCCAAAATCCGACGTGACCAACTCCGGTGAGTGAGACCAAGAGCGAGAGAGATAAGACCGATGGTGAGTGAGGAAGGAAGCGAGACGAATGAGACTACAAAGACGAGCGAGACGAAAGCGAGAGCGAGAGAGATCAGTCTTTCCTTACTCTGAGACGAGCGAGAGCGAGAGAGATAAGACTGATGGTGAGTGAGGAAGGAAGCGAGACGAACGAGACGACAGAGATGAACGAGACGAAAGAGAGTGAGAGAGATCAGTCTTTCCTCACTCACAATCATTCCTATCTCTCTCGCGCTCTCTCTCTCGCTCGTCTCAAAGTGAGGAAAGACTGATCTCTCTCGCTCTTGCTTTCGTCTCGCTAGTCTCTGTTGCCTCGCTCATCTCGCTCTTGTTTGTCTCTGTCGTCTCGCTCTCGAAAGACTATAAATCTAATTAAATAATATTTGATTACAGTATTTCTCAAATTTCTTTAAGATCAATGAGTAAGTACCTGGTCAATATGTAACACAAATGAATTGTGAGGTTAATGAGTTTATAAGCAACGACGATTTAATGTCATTAAATAGCCAATTATAATTACTCTTTAAATTCCTACCTAATAATAAATTAGATTAATTCTAATTGATTGATAAGACTATTAATAACACAATGAAGTCACAAAACATAATTTTACGAAAGAGATTTCCATTATACAATTAATCATATTGATGTGCATATGATTAGTCTAATTAACTAAATGTTAAACCAAACTTGTCAACAATATATTTCAAACTAAATATTTACATTACTAATATTAAGAAAAATAATTGAGTTTATGCATAAAGAAGATGTATTTTGGGTTACGAAATTTGTGACTAAAGACCGACTAGTCTACCGTAGGTATTCTATTTTTGACGTTTTAATTTAAGTTTTAAAATGAATATTATATTTTCCTTTTTTAAAAAATAATAATTACTTTTTTACAACTTAAATTAATTAGAACTAATTTAGAACATTTAGTAATATTTTGTTATAAGGCAAATATTTGAATCCCTGTGCCATAATCATCACTTTATTCTTTTTATGGGACCATATCATATGTTCAATATTTAATTAAATTTAAATTAATAAGTTTATAATAAATATAGTAAAATTTATGTTTTCAACCAATCAAAAAATTGAGAATTTATCTTTTCTAGAAATCAAGTTCAAGGTTTTTACGGTTGAATTTAGTTTTGGTGCATTCTGATTTGTTAATTGCGGCGTGCTTTGGCCTTTGGGTATAGAGAAGTTTGCCTATCTCCTTTTTGGTCGAAGCTCTTGCTATATTGGAGGGACTCGTTTGGCCGAGTGTATGGTGTTTAGTCATATTCATATTCGGTAATGTCAAAATTTGGACTAGAAACAGTGTCGTTGACTTTCACATGACAACAACATTGAGTTTGTAATTCAGAGAAGACCAACAATGAAGATCTGGTAGATTCGGAATAGAGGGCATAATCGACTCTACAGAGTTCGCATTCTATCTAATCAGGAAAATACTAAAACTCAAGCCATAAAACCACACTCTAAGGGACAATTAAGCATGAGGAGAGGGGAGTTTGAGGCACAACCCAAACGAACCTGCTTGGCCTCGGTCTTGACCAAGGATGAGGTTGAGGCCACTCCTCATTTGATGAATGGGCTATGTTGCGTGATCTATTTGAGCCTTGAGAAAAAGAATAGTATGGGTATAAAGCCTAAATGACCTTTCCAACCCTCATCGGTTGAGGCTGACCCCCATTTGATGAACAGGGCATGCATGACCCATTTGGCTTGAGAATTAACCTAATGTGACTCAGAAACCCTTATATGGATGTCGTAGGTCAAAATTTCACTATAAATACATCATTATGACTTCAAAGAAGTAAGTTTATTCTCATTCGAACAACTCTTGTTATACCTAAAGCCCCTAACTTATTTAGCCATCAAAGACGTTGTGGCAAGTACCATATCAGTGCCAAGATTCTTGTTTTGTAGGTCACGTCTTTCCTAAATTATAAATTCACTGTCAAGTGAAGGTCATATGTATTTTTCCCTATCTAAATTTTGGCATCAACACTTCCATATCACAATACCTCTTATGCCTAAAGTTAGTAAGAGGTTTTTTTTTTTTTTTAAATTTTATTTTATTATTTTTTAAAATTAAGTTTTAAGATTGAGAATGAACTTACTTATTTTTAAG
The DNA here is from genome assembly GCA_031780015.1 of Citrullus colocynthis. NCBI lineage: Eukaryota > Viridiplantae > Streptophyta > Magnoliopsida > Cucurbitales > Cucurbitaceae > Citrullus > Citrullus colocynthis. The sequence goes on from QLSR01000372.1 coordinate 1,134,705, forward strand.
TCATAATGATATATTTATAGAAAAATCTTGACCTAGGGCATCCAAGTCAAGGTTTCAGAGTCAAATTCTCGAGCCAAAGGGAGCCATGGATATGATTTTTAGCTCAAGTTTCGTTATTTATTTGATATGGTAGTATGTGAATTCTCTTAAAGTCAATTATGCCTTTAGTTCAAATCTACCCATAACAATATTCATTTAGATTACCTTTAACTAGTTCAAATGTTAAACATGAATATTAAACATTTTTTTGAGGTCTTACATGGATTTATGATATTATACTATGCAAATCTTGTTTGAGGTTCTAGAGTATTTCTTTTAACATTATTCCTTAAAGTGCTAAGGTCTCTCTACCCACCATCTAGTTCAAAGAAGATTTACTAGACGTTCATGTTTATGACTTTCTTGTTTTCTTAATTGGCTTCATCCATTTTTTTATTAGGGGCAGTTGCAAATATAGCGGCTAAAAGTATTAATATATATAACACTATGCACAAAAATTTGCAGATATAACAACATTTAGATTTTACTCTTGGAAGTGTTAATTTTTTTAATATAATTCTTCATAAAAAAATTAACATGGGTGTACTAATAAACAGTGTGGTAGCTTTATTTCAACAACTTGAAAAGTTAATTTCCTAAACTAAAGTAGTATATATGGGTACTATTCTCATTGATATTGTTATGTCAAGCTTCTTCAACAAATCTAGGTCAAAATTTCCAATTGGCTCCCACTCTCCCATTAAATAATATTCTAAACATTTCAATGACAAGAAGAAGTGGTTAGGTGTGATGGAAATTAAAGGAAAATGGTCCACACACAATTGGTAGTGGAATTTTGTACCATTCTCAAATATACAAATACATAAAATATAGCAATAATGAGCTCAACAGTTGCTTTCCAAACAGAATATATATGGATCATTAAATCATAAATGAACATATAAAAAGCAACAGAAAAGAAGAAAAATGGTCCAAACACAAATTGGTTCTCCTTTTTATATTATTTCGAATATTTTACTCAGCCTTTGGAATCTCTTTCTTTCTTTCTTCATCTAAAAAAATAAATATGGTCCCAAAAAGCTCATCATGATTACATCATTTTCTTGGCTTGGGTTACATTCATAATTTCATGATTAGGGTTAATTAATTAGATTATATCAAATATGAATTTGATGTTCATTATGGTATCAAATTAATGTTTTTTTTTTTTTTTTTTTTAATTATTACGTTCCATATGAAGATAAAGATAAACGACAAACAACCTTATATAAAGAAGTTGAAGTACATTAACTGTATAGTTTATATTATTTTAGATACAATATCTCCATAGGTTAAAGTTACAATAACCTCACATATATTTGAAATATGTAAGTGAATAAGACAGTTAATCATTTTTCTTAATTAAAGTTTTTATTTTATACATGCTCAATGGTCCCAAATAATTTAATGTATTTTTTGAATTTGGTCTTTAATGTCATATAACAGTCCTATTAGCTATAGTCCAAAGTTTGGGATTAACGTGTCCAATTGGTAATTTGCAATAGAAAAATTATTGTAAATAAAAAAATATTAAACTATTTATAAATATAGCAAAATTTCACTTTCTGTCTATGATAGACTGCGATAGACCTATATACACATCTATTCGTGTCTATTTGGTAAAGCGATAGATGTTTATCTGAATCTATTGCGGTATATTACTTATAGAAAATTTTTTTTGCTATATTTGTAATTATTTTCAACCGTTTTTCAATTTTTGAAAACAACCCTTTGCAATATGCAATAAAAATAATAATGTAATAATTACCATCTTCTTATTAATAACATTGGCGGACGAAATTCGTCACCCAATTCCATGTCCAATGATTATAACTATTTCCATTAAAAGTGTAGTAGTAGCAGCATGAGTCGAACATAGGGAGCACTTGAATTTCTCAATTAAATCGCTAACAGTTTTAGGTAACCGAAGGGGGGAAGGATTGCAGTTGGTTGTTTGTACGAAAATTAAATTGCATGAAATAAACGACAAAAAGGGGTGAAAACTTATATGAGAAAAGTCTAGCTTTGTAACGAATTTTCCCTATTCAAAAAAATTGATCATTTAATTTTCATTACCAAAGTTAATTAATTGCTTTCCCCTAGTCAAATTCAATTAGAAAAGCTAATTAAATTGTCCTAAATGATTAATTAATCCAATTTGAAAAGATGAAAGGCAAGATGTCCAAATTGACCTAATTGCATTAAGATCTCGGGAACGTTAGATGCTTTCAAGCGCCTAGTTAAACATTTGTTTGGTTCAATTCTAAGTTGGTTGGATCAATGCTAATCTAATTCGAATTGCAAGCCAACCTAACCTAACATACAAGCAAGTGTTACAAATTGCATATTAATTCAAAACAATAATCATACATCCCCAAATGAATGAACTGCTCCTAGGCTGGGAAGAGAGCTTCCCATAATGGGTGTCCAACTTGCTGGTAGCATCAGCCAGCTGGGAGATATGAGTGGCCATATTCTGTATGTGGGAGGTGGTGGTCTGAATGAACTGCTCCTAGTTACATTGGATCTATGTGGTGGACTTTGCCAAGCTCTTCACCATATCCTCTAAAGGCATCCTCGAACTGCTCTGGCCTTGGTTTCCTTGACTGCCTCAACAGTTGTACATTCGTCTACCTTATGCTGATTACTAGCATAGCTAACCTCAACTATAGGCTCTGGGACTGAGGCTTAGCAGAGAAGACCTGTTTTACAAGAAAGACAGTTTAACAAGTTCTGCTCTAATTTCACTTACCTTTCGTGACGATGTGATGTTGCTGGTTGCTCGCATCCGAACTACTAAGCATTCGCTGCCATGGTGGATATGAGCGTCCTGGCCTTAGTAGGAGTCTTGTTCACAAGTGCACCACCACTCACCACATCTATTGTACTTCTATCACTAGGAACAAACCCTTCATAAAAATACTAGATCAACAGGGCATCAGAGATCTGATGATTAGAGAAACTGGCGCACAAACATTTGAAATGCATCAGAGATCTGATGATTAGAGAAACTGGCGCACAAACATTTGAAATGCTCCCAATACTCAAACAAGATCTCGCTAGCTGTTTGTGAGATCCTGTAAGTTTCCTTTCTTATCCATACAGCTTGCGAAGCAGGGAAGAACTTCTTCAAGAATTGCTGCTTCATCTCTTTTTAGGGGAATAGGAAGGAAAGAGAACCAGTCCTTGGCATCGTCCTTCAAGGAGAATAGGATGGCTTTGAGGTTCATCTACTCCTTGGTCACACTGTGAGGTCTCGTTCCATCATGCACGATGTGGAATTCCTTCAGGTGCTTATGTGGATCCTCACCTGCACGTTCAGAAAAGGAGGGAAGTAAGTGAATTAAACCAAATTTAACCTCAAAATTACTTGTAGTGGCAGGATAGGTAATGCAAAGGAGCTGTTGGTCAATATTAGAAGCCGATAGGTCCCTAAGTGTGTGCTCTTCAAGTTGCGTCATCGCCTCCTCCTCCTTCTTCTTCCTCCTCTTGCGAATGCTCTTCCTCGAATGTATCTTCTGCACGAATTTGTGCTTCTAAAGCTTTTCGTTCTCTAGCTTCTCTCCTACATTGCCTTTCCTTTCGTCCAAATTTTGCAAAATACAACAAACTTTGATCTTGGGAGGATCAGGGCATACAAAGAAAAACAATTCAAGAACATTAGAAAGCCTGAGAACTCTTCAAAAGAGAAATTGCTTGGCTCCTCGGCAGTAGCGCCAATTTGGCAGACGAAATTTGCCGCCCAATTTTGTGCCAAATGATTATAATTGTTTCCATTAAAAGTGTAGTACGGGTAGCACGGGTCAAACACAGGGAGCACTTGAATTTCTCAATCAAATTGCCAACAGTTTTAGGTAGCTAAAATGGGGGGTGAAAACTTAAGTTAATTAATTGCAGTTAGTTGTTTGCATGAAAATTAAATTGCATGAAATAAACACAACAAGTAAAAGGGGTGAAAACTTATATGAGAAAAGTCTAGTTTTGGTTGTAATGAATTTTCCCTATTCAAAAAATTTGATCATCAAATTTTCATTACCAAAGTTAATTAATTGCTTTTCCCTAACCAAATTCAATTAGAAAAGCTAATTAAATTGTCATAAATAACTAATTAGTCTAATTTGAAAAGATGAAAGGCATGATGTCCAAATTGACCAAATTGAATTAAGATCTAGGGAACGTTAGGGTGAACATATAACTTTCAAGGCCTAGTTAAATGTTGGTTTGGTTCAATTCTAAGTTGGTTGGATCAATGCTAATCTAATTCGAATTGCAAGCCAACCTAACCTATTGCTATCTACCATTCAACATACAACCAAGTGTTACGAATTGCATATTAATTCAAAGCAATAATCATACATCCCAAGCGTCCAATAATATGATTTAAATCTAACTGAATCAAAATTGCATCCAACAATCACAAAACTTAGTTCATAATCTAAAAAATACATTGAAATTGAGAAAAAAAAATCCTAAAATACAAGCTAGAAAATGTTACTTAGCCCATTATCAACATTCCAATCAATGGGGTGGAGTTTCGTTACATCAAAAGATCAAAAAGAGAAGAAAAGAAGAGATAAATCATTTGGGATCGACATAAATCAGAATAATTTGACCTAGAAATCAAAACTTTCATTTTATATAAATTCGGAGCATTGTGGCACCGTGCGTTTTGCACAAAAACCACCTATTTTGTGAACAACACCGAGCACAGCGCCACAGGGCATCGAGGCGCTATGCCTACATGGGTATTTTCGTCCTTTTTGTTTTTTTTTTCCGGTTGATGCAATTAAGCTCCGTTTTGGCCCGTTTTAGCTCCATTTGTCACTAATGCTTCATTCTATCTATTAGGTGCTCAAAACCTATAAAATTACCAAATAAACAAACAATCTCAAATTAAGCGAAACAAGATAGCATATTTTTGGTACTATTAAACATTTCACATTTTTTTCTAAGAAATTTTAATATATTAAGGATTAAATTGAAGATTTTAAAGCACTGGACCACATTGAGAATTAGCTAAAAGAATAGGAATCATTTGGTAGATTTATACCATCTCCACACTAGTTGAATTGGAAGAAAAAGAAAAACTCATAAACTATATTTTCGAATCTTTATCTATTTGTTTGTAATGTTTATATTCAATTAAAATGAACAATCTTATTCAAGAAACATATTTCTGGTAGATTTGAGTATAAAGATTTAACTAATAAAAAAAACTAAAATTCAACTAAAGATGTTCTTTTTTCATGGAATCACGGACCCAATAGGGACCCGCTCCTAATGGGGCAAGAAATCCCCATTTAAGTGGGAAATGTCAAAGGAAGTAAAGGAAGAAAACTTATTGTGAATTAAATAGGGATAGGGACGAGGAATTCATTCCATTCCATTACTTTCTCTATTTATTTTCATTATTATTTTTTAAAAAATTATATATACATACAAATATATACATGTTGAATCATTTTAGACTCTTATATATGGATAATGACAAATGTAAAAATAATTTGATATGTTTATATCACTTTTAAAACTCTCACGTATAGATATTTAAATAACTTAATATAAGATTCATGGTGGACAACAAAAAATTTAATTGAAATTTTTTCTTAAAAATATCATTTCATTGATTTTTTCTTTTCACTAGAAACCCATATTTTGTGGAGAATTTTGGTCTTAATCCCCATAAAATTAAGAGAAAATTTGCTAAGTATGGAAAATGATTGAGAAAATTTGCTAAGTATGGGAAATGATCAAATGAATAGTGGTGAGAGAATAGGGGTAGAAAACCATCTCATAGACATCAAGTTAAAGATCCCATATCCCTTCAGCACTAATAAACATTGTATTTTACTATTAGTTGTAAATATTTTTAGCAGTTTTGTCGATAATTTTTCCACTGAAAATTGTAGATTCCAGAGTTCATCCGTTAAAGAAAGTTGCTTTGTATTTTTCTCAAATCCTAAGATCTAAAACTTTTGAAGTTGGGTACTTTTCAATTTAACCTGGGATAATATGTGTTTTTTTTATGACAACTTTTCCAATTTCCATGAAAAGGAAGATTCTTTTAATTAATTAATTTTTTTTTATAAAGTGCAAAGTAGTCTGATTCCCCATAAAAAGCTTCAAAGCATCTTTCGCAATCTACCTTCTTTTTTTCCTTCTTTAATTTGGTCGAGTATCAACAAATGAGATCCATAATCTGTCTCTTTACATAATCTATATTTTAACTTTTAACTTTTTTTTTTCTTTGCAATACTAATTATGATGGTATCAAAAAGTGCACATACTCTGCAACAAATAAAATATTAAACTTAGACAGAGGAAAACGAAAATTTTCCATCTTTCTATTGTCACTTTCATTATTGGCTGACCCAACCTAACTTAATCATAAAAAGTGAGGATCGGATCCCGGCCTAGGCTCGAGTCCAAAGACTTAAGATATTGTTTGAGTTTAGATTGCATCGATTGAACTTTCAATTGTCAAGTCGACTAAATAAAATATTATTAAAATTTATTTTTATTTTGTATTTTTATAAAATTTTATAGATAGAATTATTATTTTTATATCGTTTTATTTCTTTTAATGTAATTTTCTTTAGAAATTTGTTAGTTTTTAACATTGTAAAAAATTGTATGGTTACTAAGACTAATATTGCTAAATATATTTAAAAACTAATATAATAAAGTTTTTACTTTTTTTATATATAAAATATAATATATGAATAATTTTACCTATACATATGGCCGAACAAATTCAAATATGACCAAATTTGATCTATATCCAATCCAATTAATGCGCCCTGAACTAGACTATATTAGTCAAACGTTGTTTTTGGGTTGAGTTTGGATCAAATGGATTCCGCTTTAGACGTAAGGTTCAATGTTGAGATTGACCCTATTGTATTAAAAAATACAATAGAAATAAGGAGCAAAACAAATATTCCATTGGTTTTTAAACACATTACATGCTTAAATATATTTGAAATTAGGACAACATATGTTTTTCATTTACCAAGTTTGCAAGGTAACACTCTAATTTTGAAGTTTGAGAAATATTTTTACTAACTTTTTAATATTTTTTTATATGTATATTAATTTGTCACAAAAAAACTTACAAATTTTCTTTTAAAGCAACTTTTTTTATTAAAATTTTATTTTGTTTTAGTTATCTATACACTTTTACTTATAAGAGCAAAATGCATTTTTGGTCTCTCAAATTTGGAGTTGATGTGTATTTGGTTCTTAAGATTTTAAAAGATATATTTTAGTCCTCTAAAGTTTGAAAAATAATTTTAAATAGTATTCGATCTAACTTTAAACTAATGAATTTTTAACTAGACCATAAAGTTAGGACATGGACACCATTATTTGATTCACATGTTAATTATTTGGAAATAAAGGAAGTATGGAACCAATTAGCCTAAAACTAACATAGAAATCGGGGAGTTTCAAGGCGGAATGATTCAATACTTCTTTTAATTTTTTTTTCTTTTAAAATGATTTTCCTAGTAATGAAAAAATAATTAACTTGTCATCAAATATAAAAGTGCATTTTGTAATTAATGCCTTTGAGTTTCATTGTGTTTTATATTTTTATGGCATCTAAGAATTATGAGAAATATATCATAATAGAATACCCCATTTTTACCGCATTATCATTTTTGACATCTATAATTAATTTGAGTACTCCCACTCATCATCAATTATTTCTCACATTATTAGAAATTTATTGGGGCTGTTTGATTTTTATTTTTTAGTTTTTAAAATTTAAGTGTATACACACAATTTTAATATATCTTCTTTGTTTTGTTATAGAATATTTTTTTTTTCAAAATTAAAGCAAAAATTAAAGCTAAATTTTGAAAAATAAAAAGGTAATAGCATTCATAAAACTTGTTTTTTTTTAAAATCTTGTTATAAATATTTTATTAAAAGAGATAAAAATTGTTGTAAATAAATTATTAAAAAATTTAAAAACCGAGTGTATAGCAAATAATTGAGGATTTGTTGGACTGCCTCCATATGTTTAAAGGGCCATGATGGATCAAAGCCCATTAAGGATTCTTTTTTTCGTTTTTTCTTTTCTTTTCCTAGGCTGGTTCATTCGTTTTATTTAGAAGAAAAAGTGTATATGTCTTAGTGAGAAGTGAGAAGGGAAATGTGAAACTTATTGCACTAAAAATGGAGGAAATAGAAAAAAAAAAAAAAAAACAAGAAAAAAAAACGAGAAAAAGAATCAAAAGTAAAAAGAGAGTTAGAAAAATTATATTTTTTTAGTCAGTAATACGTGGAATTAAGAGCCCAAGCCTTCAACCTCAACTAAGAGTATATATTTATGTTAGTTCAATTATGCTCATGTTATTTAAAATTTTAAAAATAAATTATATTTATTAGGTTAAAACTGAGACCCTTTATTCACAATAACACTAGAAAAAATACAACCTTTAATGACAAACTTTAGTGATGTTTTGTCAATCAATGCAACTTTAGAGACGAAAAGTATATTTCGTCTCTAAATTTGCGACGAGATGAACATATGTTGCACATAGTGACAAAACGTTAACTTTGTCACATATACATTGCAATGAAATAGTCGTCACAAATGTATTGTGACGAAACTCTAAACCGATGCACCCAATAACGAATAATCACATAAAGTCACAAGGGCCACTTAAAAGGGCGGGAGATTGGTGCAGATTTCGAAGCGTTATGGCTAAAAACCCATAACATCGCATAAAGCCAGCATTGCATGCTTTTTTTTTTTGTATCCACACTTATTGCTCTATAGGGTTTCACTATTTTACCTAAAATTACTTTGCACCATTCAGAATTTTGGAAGGAGAAGTTTTACCGTTCAGGTAGAGATGTCTACTTTCTCCACGGAGACGAGGCCCATAGGGATCCGCCCGGAACGGGGGGGGGATGCTCCGTTGGAGGGAAATGAGGGAGGGAGTGTCGGAAAAAAAATTCTCCGAAAGCTAAATGGGGATGGGGACGGGAAATGTTCCTCATCCTCGCCTCCGTCCCGTTAGGCTTTTTTTTCTTATATTTATTATAATAATTTAATTTTATGTATTTATTTTTGTTATATAAATATTATATTTAATTTCAAGATTAATGGTCAAAAAAATGAATATGTTTGGATTAGTGTAAAAAAATATATGTTTGAATTCTCGTAACTTTAGATTATATATATGAATAATTTGATGGATAATTATTTTCTTCAATTTCAAAATTTTTTAAACTTTAATTGTGCATGTGGAACTAATCATATCAAAGTTAACCATTTAATTCAAACTTTTTCACAATAGTGATTTATGGTAATTGGTTTTTTTTTTTAAAAAAAAAGAACCAAAGGGGGAAAAATTCACCGTTAAGAACCCGATCCCAACAAATTTCCCATGGGCAATCCCTGCCCCTATCCCAGTGGAGAATTTGGCGGGGATTGGAAAGAAATTGGGAATGGAGAAGCCATCCCTGACTCCGCCCCTAGACGTCTCTACGTTCAGAGGAGGGGCGCCGACATGAGGCAACCTTTAGAGAAGGGAGGAGCTCCGACTTGAATCAACCTCAGCAAAGGGTGAAGCTGTATGGTGTGGCTGTAATTCCGTGAGTTGTCTACTTCTTCATCTAAAATTTGTTGATTGTTTGGTTAGCCCTATTTTCTCCCATATGGATTTCTCCCTCAATTCCTTGTTGAAGCAAAATGGGAATACAAAGAAAGGGCAAGTGATGCAGGATACTTGAGATATCTCCCCCATGTTAACACCCACAAACCAAAAAGCCAAAGTCTAAATTATTGGTTGACACTTGACAAACATATGTTAATGTTATGGTTTTTTAAGTTCCTTGGCCCATCCTCTAATGGTGATTTCCTTCCTGTCATGACATAATCTGCTGTTTACTATTCACTGTTCGTATTTATTACTTGCAAATCTCAACTTCATTTATTATGTATTAGGTAGCCATATCTTATTTTACCTAATCTCATCATTAACTAAGATTTGCTTCATTCATTGTGTATTTATAGAAGGCTCCTCGAGCACTGTAAATCAAATGACTAAGAACTAATATCAACTCATTTACTGCACTTGTCTCCTCATTTTCCTCTTCTTGTTTTTCCTTTGCTTCCTTATTAAAATCAAACCTGGTATCAGAGAATTACAATTGCTGATAGCTCCTCCGATCCTAACCAAACTAACAACAGCACAAAAGGTGAAGTCACTGAGATGGCTACTCCTTCATCGGCACAAAGAAATTTGTTCACCAATAGTGATTCAGCTCCGATTATGCAAAAATATTAGGTGAGGTCTGCCACTTGTCCAGTTGGCACCCCTCTTTCACCAACCTACTGAACTAGGTGACTTCCATCAAGCTTGATAGAGGCAATTTTCTTCTCTGGCAGAACATAGTTCTTCCTATTTTAAGAAGCTTTAAGCTAGAAGGTCACCTTATTGGGAAAACACCAGCACTGAAGCATTCAATCATCATCCCACTGAATGAAGAAGAACCTCAAGGACTCGTTCTTCCTACTCTTGAGCACGAAATTTGGTTGGCTGTTGATCAACTCCTAGTCAAATGGTTATATAACTCAATGACTCTTGAGGTGGCCGCCCAAGTAATGGGATACGATGAAGCTAAATCTTTGTGGGATGTTCTACAAGAATACTTTGGTATTCAATCAAGGTCTTAACAAGATTACTACCGACAAATGATGCAACAAACAAGGAAAGGGAGCATGAAAATGGAAGAGTACCTAGCTGTGATAAAAAAATATTACGACAACTTGCTGCTGGTTAGATCTCTAATGGATTTTAGAAGCTTCATCTCTTATGTATTTGTTGGACTTGATGAAGAATATAACCTCATTGTGTGTGTCATACGAAGTCAGGATCTCACTTGGAATAAAATCTAATATGAACTTCTATCTTACGAAAAAAAACACGAGAAGCTTCAAGAAATCAAAGGGAGTTTGAACTTGCACCAACCGTCTGCCAACATTGTCACAGAAGACAAAAGGAAGAATCATGGCTCATCACAGTCCAATCGAAACAATAATCAGAATAAAGGAAACAATACAGGAAGATGAATGAATCACTACTCACCATATCCTCCACCTAACAAGCCAACCTGCCAAATTTGTGGCAAACATGGACATGTAGCTGATGTATGCTACTCCCGTTATCACAAAAATGATGAAACTAATACCATTGTTCTTGACAACCAGAAAACAACTTTTCAACTGCTCTTATGGCTATCCCCAAATCGTTGATGATCCAATTTGGTATTTGGACAATGGAGCAACAAACCATGTTACCACCGACCTTCAAAGGTTATCCTTAAAAGGTAAGTATCCTAATTCTACTACTATCATCGTAGGTGATGGAACTAAGATTTCTATTGTTGCTTATGGAAACATTAAATGATCTTGCACACCACTGCCCATAAATCTAAAAGATGTTTTCTTTCCCCGTATGAAAAAGAATCTTATTAGTATTTCAAAGCTTTTTCAAGATAATGAAGTCACAGTGGAATTTGATAACACCTTCGTTTTATTAAGGCAAAGAAGTCCAAGAAAACATGCCTAATCAGGAAGCTTGAGTGTGGACTTTACCATTTGGAAGCAGCTTCGAACAAAGCCTCATTTCACCAAGAAAATAAGGAAGCTGCTCGGGTAGCTTTTCTTGGAGAAACTACCAACACTCATCCTTAATATTTTGAAGACTTGGCCGCTGAAAATCTCTCTAACTTTTGTACTAAGGACTTGTGGCACCATTGTAATGTTTGTTATAGAATATTATTCACTTATAAAGAATTATAAAATCAATTAGATATTTAAATCTATAACAAAGATAAAATGCATGCTCACTTAGGGTTAACAGACCTATGGTAGGTAGTTAACTTATAAAACAAAGGTTACAAAAATTCACCCAGCTAGATTTTATCTAAGGCTAGAGGTATTTAAGATGACGGTTTACGAAACACCTGCTACCTGAGGATCAATCCGGTTCCTAAATTTATGTAAACCTAGTTTTATGAGCTTGTATTTGTGATGTAGGTATAAAATGATTTTTATCACTTAGACATCGTAGGTAAAAATCCAGTATAAGAGTTATACTTGGGCAAAAACCTAGACTTAGGTTATATTTAATTAGTTGAGATATAACTAAGTAAAGATACTCGACGTACCTATTAGACCACTTCAGTGGGAGTGTTGTATATATGACATATTAGCTCTCACGTCCCTGCTTGGCTTTGCGTGGGAGATTCGTGCTTGGCTTTGCGTTGCCTTGGGAGCGTCCTCCATTCCAAAAGTGTTGGCATGAGTCAATAGCAAGGTGAATAGAGGAAGTAGTTCATAGTAAGTGGGTGAAGGGAGTGTGTCAACACATCCTACGGTCTCTTCCATTATGTCGCACTGTGAGATTTTCGTGATGCACCTGCTAGTCATTTCCTAACATGACACTACCATTCAAAGGATTTGTATCATGGCATTTACTTTCCCTCGAAAGGTTGTTGATTCCGATCTCTGAAATCTAAAAATGGAGGGTTACACTTACAAAATTTTACTAAGTGTTTAGTACGTATTTTGACCAAATAAATGATAATAAATACTATAGGCAAGAGTTATGCTGGTATTGGTATTTAATCAAGACTGTCTTAATTTAGTGAATGAGTAATTGACTGCCCCTCGTAGCAACTATTCTAAATCACTAAAGTATCATTACAAGAGAACAATAAATTATGGGTATATTATTACTTGCTAAACTTGATTGGATTATATAGAATTTTTTCAGCAATTCACTAAACATAGATTTATATTTCTAGCAATGTCTATTTCGTTCATACAACTACTAACTTCAGAAAAACTTAATGGAGATAATTAAAGTACTTGAAAATCAAACCTGAACACTATATTAGTTATGGATGATCTACAGTTTGTTTTAACAAAGGAATGTCCTCTAGCTCCCGACTCAAATGCAAACCGAAGTGTTTGGGATGCATATGACAGGTGGATAAGGGTCAACGATAAAGCCCAAGTCTACATCTTGGCAAGCATATCTGATGTGTTGGCCAAGAAGCATGAGGATATGATGACAAAGGAAATCATGGACTCGTTACCATCGGTCCGACATGATGTTATCAAATAGATTTACAATTCCTGCATGAAAGAAGGAACCTTTTTAGGGAACATGTTCTTGACATGATGGTCCATTTCAATTTAGCGAAGGTAAATGGGACTATCATAGACGAAAAGAGTCAAGTCAGCTTTATACTAGAATCTCTTCCAAAGAGTTTTCTACCATTCCACACTAATGCAGTGATGAATAAGATAGAGTATAATCTGACTTCTCTTTTCAACGAGATTCAAACGTTTCAGTCCATAATGAAATCAAAAGGACGTGAAAGAAAAGTAAATGTTATTTCCAAAAGTCCCAAAGAGGATTGTCCTTAGGGATCAAGTCTGGACTTTCTTCTTCAAAGAAAAAGAATATGAAGAAGGATAAAGGGAAAATCCCCGCAAATCTCAAAGGCAAGAAAAAAGTTGCATAAAGGAAAGTGTTTCCACTGCAACGAAGATGGGCACTGGAAGAGAAACTACCCTAAATATCTTGCAGAGAAAAAAGTTGAAAAAGAAAACCAAGGTAAATATGATTTACTAGTTGTTGAAACTTGTTTAGGTGGAGAAGGATAACTCTACTTGGATATTAGATTCAGAAGCCAGTAATCATGTTTGTCTTATTTTCAGGAAACTAATTCCTAGAAGCAGCTTAAAGATGGCGAGATAACTCTCAAGGTTGGATCAGGGGAGATCATTTTGGCCAAAGCAGTGGGAGATATGAAGTTGTTCTTTGGAGACAGATACATATTATTAGAAAATGTAGTTTATGTTCCTAGTATCAATAGAAATCTAATATCTTTTGATGCAAATGAAGCATTCATTAGCAAAATAGGTATTTATATTTGTTCCACAAATTTAGAAAACAACTTATATAAGTTAAAACCTACCAAGGCAAAAGCTATTTTAAATATTGAGATGTTTAAAACAGCTGAAACACAAAATAAAAGGCAAAAAGTTTCTTCTAATACCTATCTTTGGTATTTAAGACTTGGCCATATTAATCTCAATAGGATTGAGAGGTTGGTAAAAAGTGGACTCCTAAATTAGTAGATGTTAACTCTTTACCTCCATGTAAGTTGTCACACCCCATCCCGAACTACCCTCCTGTAGCCCGAGACGGAGCATGAGCACAGCAGTCGTCAACTCTATCATCGACTTCCACTGTCAACACTTCCTTTATTCCCATTTAATATTCCTTCACAGGACGACGATACCATTATACATTTGACAAACCTCGACTTCGATCGGCAACGGGAACTGTCATGCTACTTGGAAAATGAAAAACATTTAAAAAAATGAGCTAAACGCCCAGTGAGTGACAGATTTTGTGAAACTATCTTTAGTTCAAAAACAGGCATGTTATCATCATTATCTCGCAAAATACTTAATTCAAATCATCACCTCTATAAAATCATACTTTTCAACTTATAATCAAATCACATGAATACATTCCAGAGTAGTTGTACATAAAATCAGTTTGTTCTCAACAATTCCCTTAGTTGAGGCGGAGTAAGACTCAACACTCTCAACGTCGAAAACATCCTTAGTTGGGGTGGAGCAAAACTCAACATACCCAACGTCGAAATCGTTCCTGGCTTGATGCGGAGCAAAACTCGACGCACCAGCAATATCAACCTTTATGTGCACATAGGAATATGGCGGGTTGCCCATGTACCTTCTCATGTCCCTCAGTACTGGGTCCCGGGGAAACTCACATGTCTTCTCAAGTCCTTCAGCATTGAGCCTCCTCTAAAACATTTTATAGGCGGGTTACCCAAGTACTGGGTCCCGGGGAAACTCACATGCCTTACTAGCATTGAGCCTCCTCTAAAACATTTTCCTTTTTAGAAGCAACATTTTATACAAACCGTTCGTATACAAATCGTTCATAAGAATACAGGGCAATTATTATATCAATAACATTTCGTAAACATGCTTTTCAATAGCTTTAAGAACATAAATATGCTTCATAAATCATTTAATCACAAATTCACATTTCATTGGAAAACCGAACTATCATGTTCAACAAAATCGTTTTAAAGTAAAAGAAGTGTCACTCACAGATCACTTTAAGGATAGTTTCTCCTCTATCCTGCTATTTCCTTTTTCCCCGAGCTTCTTGAACGCAACGTTCTAATCCTGGAATGCAAGGCCTTATATTCCTCTGGCAGCTCGGTTGGTCGCAACTCTGCAAGGTTGATAGCTAACGCGAGGTGCTTCCCAACTCTTTCTTACTTCTTTTTTGGATGCGTCGACCGCACAAGGTTCCACTTGGACGCATCGTTCACCTTGATACTTAAACGCAAGACTGACCCTTTTTGACGCAAGACAACTTCTTTAACACAAGATATAACTAAGTTGTCTGGAATATCTTCTTCCTTGGCCGCAGACTTCTATTACGGACACCAGAATTCCTTCTTTCTCTCAAGGATTCTTACTTCAGCATCATCAGTCACTCCTTTTCCCTCAATGTCCTCTTTATAGTTTTGGAGTAGAGGGCTGGTCATACTACTTCTCCCTTTTTGCCACTTGCTTGCCACATGTCACGCTGCATGCTTAACCAATCATGCATTTATCCAAGCGTCACCTTGCATGAAATACTTAACATGCTTTCTAACACCTCCCGCTTATAAGGTGTCAAGTTTATATGAAGCCACCTAGCCTTTATAAGCTTATCTTAAGCGTCCAACATATTCCACTATACAAACTATTCATTCAATCATACTGCCTCTATGCGTCCACTGAATCTTCTTTAAGGTTTTAGCTTCATTACTTACTTTCTTTACTCTTCGCCATAATACCTTTGAACATGTTTCTCCACCGCATACTACTAGGCATCAATGTCCCAAAAGCATACTACTATGTACCTTACCGCATCATACCATGCGTCCAACTTTCTTCCCTTATGTCAAGTCTTAACTCCAAATCCTTTTCTTGTGTGATCACGCATCCGACAATGTGATTTACCCTTGTTAACCAAATCCAACTCAAGATCACACTTTATACGTTTGTAACTAGTTCGTTAAAGTATTCCTTCCCCGGTTCCTCCTTATGCATTTAACCTTCCTTTCCGAGACTTGAATCTCTTTCCGATACTCCACGACATAACTTCACTCTTTCCCTTTAAGCTCTTGGGTTACATCCTATGCGTTTACCCGAAATTAAAGTTATATTTTCATTTACCATGGAATTAAGCTCCTCAACGCATAGCTGGTAGTCACCCCTCAACACATAGGAACCCTTCGTTCGTAGTTGCCTTAAACATTTGGTCTTTGGGCATAGACTTCTTTATCAACACCAAAATCCTTACTAATACATAATAAACCTTCAATGCATGCTGTTCACGCCCCAAGGTTCTTTGGCTTCTCTTTTCTTTCTAGCTTAACACCCTTCAATGCTAATCCCATAACCTGTTAGTTTCCAAGACTAATTGTGAGCCGTGCGTTTCCTCTTTTTCCTGATTCTTGTTCCCTTTTTCAAAATTCAATATCAAATTCTCTCTAAATTAAGGTACCACCCTTTAGCACGTTACCATCCATGCATTAACCGGGCTATGCTCGAAATACATTCAAATATTTAACTAATTCCCAAACTATGCCTTCCATCCTTCATTCTCACTCTTAGTGAAATATCTATTTCTTTCCTAATATTATGCGTTCAATTAGTCTTATTTCTTTCCTTACTAGCCATCTTAAGGATTTTGAGTTAGAGTCTTACATAAGTCTTGTCTTAAGAGTAAAATGACGAAAATATCTTTTTCTGGAAAAAGGTCTTAGAGCCAAAGAACTTTTAGAACTCGTGCACTTAGATCTTTGCAGTCTTATGAATGTCAAAACATGAGGAGGGTATGAATATTTAATTAGTTTTATTGAGATTATTCTAGGTATGGTTATGTTTACCTAATGCAACATATGTCCGAGGCTTTTGAAAAGTTCAAAAATAGAAGGCTGAGGTTGAGAACTTATTAGATAAAACTATTAAAACACGTCGATCAAATTGTGGTGGAGAGTATATGGACTTAAGATTCCAAGACTATTTGATATAACATGTAATTAAGTCTAAACGTTCTGCGCCAGGTACACCTCACCAGAATGGTGCATCAGAAAGGAGAAATAGAACCTTGTTAGACATGGTTCGTTCAATGATGAGCTATGCTCAGTTGTCTGATTCGCTCTAGGGACATGTTGTAGTAGAGATTGTTGTATATATTTTGAACAATGTTTGTTGTTGCGATGCAATGCAGATCTAAAGTGCAAAACTTGTTACTACGTCTATCTATTATTATTAAGTTTCCTATGCGTTTAACATACTATGCGTCCTACTTATGCTTAATGCTATACGTTGGTGATCTGTCAAGTTTTCCTATCCTTTACCCAAGTATAAGCAAAGAAGTAGGTTTTCTCGGTGAGTCCAAGATCGAACACAGGATTATGTTGATTCTTTATTTAAGTGGATTATATGCGTTCTAGTGGTAACCAAGAATAATTCAAGAGAGGTGTTTGTTTCTAATCTAAAACAAGCGATAACATGTACACTAAACTAAAATGTGGAAGATGAAAAGACATGCGACACAACAAAGTCAGCTAGGTGAATTTAATGAATGGGTAAAAACAGGGTTAAGGTTGGTTAACATCTAATATTAGAAACGCATGGTGATAGTCTATTCATACTTGCGACTCTTCTCCCGGTTGTCAGCCGCTATGCGTTATATGTCTATAATGCATAGGAGAGTGTTAAATGCCAAGGTTGTTCCTATGTCTAGGCAACACTACTTAGCCTTGTCAATTGAGTTCCACAATCACTTACTCTCTCGAGCAGTCTGATTATTACTACTTATATCGATTAGCTAGATGGACATAAGCATCAGATTAAAATTACAATGACAAGACCCAATAGTTACACTATGGTTCTTATTTAGATGCTAAT
Source organism: Citrullus colocynthis (assembly GCA_031780015.1). Classification (NCBI taxonomy): domain Eukaryota; kingdom Viridiplantae; phylum Streptophyta; class Magnoliopsida; order Cucurbitales; family Cucurbitaceae; genus Citrullus; species Citrullus colocynthis. The sequence goes on from QLSR01000372.1 coordinate 1,152,793, forward strand.
GCAACCCTTAACCTGCGATAGATTAGTTCCTCATAGATTCAAAGTAGAAAGCGAAATGTAGAGAAATGAGTAGACATGGAAGAAATATAGATTGATGAACGGAATACAACTTTAGATTGCTCAATGTCTTGACACAAATCTAAAATCAAACTAGAAAAACAAGATAGAAAGCAGGAAAAGGGCGTCAATGTCTTGAGTCACCGGGATGGAAGCGTGAGGTTCTGCTGTGAAGTGGTCAGGCGGAGGGAAGACTCTTCTCTCTCAAGCTATTCGTCTCCGGTTGTGTTATGGAGAGAACTCTGCTGTCACTTAGAATTCTTCCGAGAATGAACAACCCTTTCTCATCTTGCAAGACTGCCCTTTTATAGATGTTGCGTTCGCAATCAATGACAAATCTGCTTGATTGGTAGCGAAATTGATATCGTGCGTCCATCTCGCCTAATTGCGTAATTCTCGGGTCAATTTAGATCCACCACTTTAGCCACAGATTATGTATGTCAATCTTCTGACAATCTCTCAAGATTCTGATATGATTTTCCGCTCTTTGCGTTTTTGGTAATTATGCGTTCATGGAGAAGTTTGGCGGATGTCAACGCGTCATCGGTTGCTAACGCACAGTCTTGCGTTAAGAGGTAGTCAACTCATCATTTGCATTCTTGCGTTAAAACATGCGTTTTAGGCTCAAAAAGTGGTAAAATTATTATCTTCATAAAAATACAAGAGTAGAACGTGTAGAAAGATTTATTAGTAGAATTTAGCTTAAACTACCGCATGCTTCTCTATTTATTCTCTATTTTTCTAAGAAAAAGACTATAATAACTTGTATTTCTACAAGTTATCAATGTTCTTCTAAAAGTGTTTCAAAAACACTATATGAATTGTGGATAGGGCATAAAGGTAGTTTACATCGCTTCAGAATTTGGGGATGCCTAGGGAAAAGCACTCAAAAAGTGTTTTTATCATCTTAAATTAGGGATGTTTTTATGAGATTTCAGGTGTTTGCTATTGGTTTTCAGGTGATATGGCAAACTTTAAGTGTCAAAGGCTAGAAAGACCAAACCGAGCCAAAATTGAGTGAAAACCCTAAAATCAAGACAGCACAGCCGAGAGCGTCGTTGTGCTGCCTCGCTATGCTCTAGACGCAAGAGCATATGGGGATAGAGCATCACCAAACTGTGCGAAGAGTGTCACAACGTTGCGGCACCGTGCTTCAAACTAGCCTTCCATGACATCACGAGTCACCTAGGAGCGTTGCTACGCTATGCTACGTTTTAATGACGGATAACATCGCTGCTCTCTCCAATATTGCAGTGACTTCAGCTTTCCTAAAATAAAAAATCTTCAGTTTTTGTGACACCCTAAAATCAAGACAGCACAGCCGAGAGCGTCGTTGTGCTGCCTCGCTATGCTCTAGACGCAAGAGCATATGGGGATAGAGCATCACCAAACTGTGCGAAGAGTGTCACAACGTTGCGGCACCGTGCTTCAAACTAGCCTTCCATGACATCACGAGTCACCTAGGAGCGTTGCTACGCTATGCTACGTTTTAATGACGGATAACATCGCTGCTCTCTCCAATATTGCAGTGACTTCAGCTTTCCTAAAATAAAAAATCTTCAGTTTTTGTGACACCCTAAAATCAAGACAGCACAGCCGAGAGCGTCGTTGTGCTGCCTCGCTATGCTCTAGACGCAAGAGCATATGGGGATAGAGCATCACCAAACTGTGCGAAGAGTGTCACAACGTTGCGGCACCGTGCTTCAAACTAGCCTTCCATGACATCACGAGTCACCTAGGAGCGTTGCTACGCTATGCTACGTTTTAATGACGGATAACATCGCTGCTCTCTCCAATATTGCAGTGACTTCAGCTTTCCTAAAATAAAAAATCTTCAGTTTTGGAAAAAATTTTGGACGGCCAAGTCTATATATTGAGGGGCTTCTAGCAACCCCAAGACTTATTGATGATTAATCAATAAAGAGTAAAACGTAAAGCATTGAAAAACATATCATTCAACAACATCCATGAAGAATACTAAATCATTAACTTAAATCCATAATTAAATCATTCAACACCCTAGAACAATGAGTTTAGCCACACATAACCATCAAACACATACTTGCATATGAGTACTGAAGCATAAAAGTAAAAGGGAAAGAGAAACTAAGGAAGAAAGACTCTCGAACTGCTTCCCAGTATTGAATTCCTTCAATCTTCTCTTGGTTAGCACTTGGGGATCTCGAACGGTCTTCAACTCTTCTCCAACACTTTCCTCTCTTTGTGTTAACAAACTCTCACCTTTAGGTTATCTTTTCCTATGAGTCTTCTTGTGTCTCTTCTTGTATTTCTTGGTGTCCCTAAGGTTGCTCAAAACCCCTCAATATATTGAAGTGGACGCCTAAAATATTTTTCAAATTTGCAGAATCTTAAAAAAAAAAAAAACAAAAAAAAGAAGGCTGGCGTCGCTACACTCTTGGAAAGCGCAACAACTCTGTCCATCATAAAGGGGCAACTTAGTGATGCTTTAGGGCAACGACAAAGCTGTCCATCATCAAAGCCCTGCTTTAAGCGTAGCGCCACAACATAATGACACTCTTTTCACAGCGTCGCGACGTTCTCTGCCAGCATGACGCTCCCACAATCTCCTAATTTTGATGCTCCCGAGTTGAGAGCGCCGAGGGCAGCACAACGATGCTCTCAGCTGCGCTACCCTATTTCTAGGATTTCTCCATCTTTTCTTCCATTTCTCACCTGATTTTGCCTCAGTTTGGTTCATTTTGTTGGGTTTAATGTCCTAAAACTCGTAGTTTGTAAGGAACTTATTCTCAATAAAGTTGTTATCCAGATTTATTAAGTAAGGTTGTTAATGAATATGAATTGTGTTTATTAAATCCAATAAACTAAAAATCCTTGGCTATACGTTGAATACTTAGACTTTATGTGTAGACATAAAAGTGGATCAAGTTTAGGTAATAGACAAAATGGTCTATAGTATAAGGATAAAGCTGGGTACCTTTTTCTGGGGACACTATGGATGCGGCTCAATTTGTATTTGATATAAACAATGTGATTCTATGTCATACGTGTAGATACATGTGAGTGGGGGCATCCTATGCAATGAGTTTGCATAAGACCAGACCATGAAATAATCACTTTTACTTTATAACATCGTTTACTGTTAAAACTGATTATTTCAACCTAATGACCTAGGTAACTCGATCCTAATCCTGAGCTAATTATGAACTCTTATCTATTTGAAATTATTCTTTAATCTGGATAGGTGAAAGTTGCTTGAGTTCGCTTACTCCATATGCCTTCCATTTTAAGTATAAGAACAGATAGATAGCTGGGACTTACAAGATGAAACTCACTCCTATCTATTTTTAGGTTAGTAGATAAGTTGTTTCTTTAAGTACTGACTCTAAGACTTGAATAAAGGGCCCCATCCTCTCATTTGCTCGAGAGCAACTAGGTTTGGTGATTGGACCACAAACCAATTGTTCACTAGAGGACCAGTGGGACTTAAGGAACAAGATGTAATTACAGGGGTAAAATGGTAATTTTGACCTAACTGTAATTATGAATAACTTATGAAGGATCGACTTACTTATTATGGTTATCTCAAGTGGACAGACATATATCTACAGCGAGAAGAGTGCAGCTAATGAGCTTTAGTAGAGTGTCCTAGTAGTTAACGAATGCTAATTAACTAGGTTAAAGAGTTTAGCCGGTTAATTTTGGATCGTTGGAGCTCATGATCTGTAGGTTCATTAGGTTCCCTTGTTAGCTCATGGACTAAACCTTAGAATAGTATATTGAGTGAATTTGAAATGTTCAAATTCAGTTGATGAGCAAAATTTATGGTTTATTCGTCTAATTGTGAATTCGACGAAATTGGAGAGTTAGAAATATTTTTAGGATGAATGGAGATTCGTTAGATTGGAAATTGTCGAGAAAGTGGAGAAATAATTAATTTAATATTAAATATTAAATTAATATAATTAGTTGATGATTATTTAAATTAATTATATATTAAATTAATTATATTTAAAATTAACTTTTGGAAATTAATTTTATATTGGAAATCAATTTATGTAATTGAAATTCAAATTCCAATGTGAGAAATCGGGAAAATCCACTAAGTGCATGGTAAGGTGGAGGTGTTTTACTCTCAAGCTTGCTTCTTCTTGGCTACCCCTCCAAATTGAAAGTGTTCATCAGCTTATTTGTTGTCTTCATTGGTGGACGAAATTTTTCGCCTAATTCCATGCCAAATAAATTTTCGAACTTTACCCACAGTAGTAGTGGCAAGTCGGGTCGAACACAGGGAGCACTATGAATTCTCACAATTGGACAATTTTCAATTTAGGTAATCGAAGGAGGGGTTATGAAACGGTTGATTGCAAGAAAAACTAAATTTCGTAAAAATAAAATGCGGAGGTAAAAGGAGTAAAGTTCAATTGGAGAAGCTCTAACTTGGGTTAGAGGGGATTTTCTTTATTCGATGTTCTTGTTCATTGGTTCGTCCATTACTAAATTCATTATACTTGCACCTAATCAATTTAATTGGAAAGACCAAGATTAAATTGTCCTCATCGACTAATTGGAATTAAAACAAATCGATGAAAGACATGCAAAATTTGTATTAAGTCTAATCACATTAAGTTCAAGGGAAAATTAGGTGGAACGTTTAACTGGAAAGGCCTAGGTTAAAAGTTCTATCGATTTAACCCTAGGTTGATTAGAACAATGCACATCACAATTTAGATTTACAAGCTAACCTAACCTACTGCTTCCATGATCGACATACAACCAAATGTCAAGAATTGTAATATAATTAAAGCAATAATCAAAATGAACACCAGCGTCACAAATTGATCAAAATAATATTTATTTCAAATTTAAATCATATGTACAAAGAATTCAGTTCGAAAACTCCTAAGAACATTGATTACAAAGAAGAATCCCTAATACCCAAGCTAGAAAATAGTTACTTTAGCCTTGATACATGCTTGTACAAAACTAATTCTATGGAAAAGAAAAATTGTAGAAGATCTCCCAATTTGCGCTTCGAATTTGTCCTGTTTGCTCTCCCTTTTTAACTGGCAGCTAAGGCATTTTATGCCTAAAATTAGACTGGCGCTGCGGTGCTGCAAAACACCGAGGCCTCTGGAAAAAGCACAGTGTGGATGCGCGCGCGATGTTGTGTCTGTCAAAATCCATAGCGCCGTGGCACCATAGTGCAGTGTCGCGACGATGTCTTCAACTTGTAAAAATGCCCTTTTGGGAAAATCGTAGCACTAGCGCGTGCTCTTCTCTCTCCATTTTGCTTAATTTGCCTGCTAATCATCTCGTATAAACCTAAAGTGCATGTAAACTGTCCCAAGGCCCCAAATGCTCATAACATGTCTAAATCAAGAAATAAACTAGTAAAAAGGTAAGAACGATTCCAATTAAGCGAAGTGAGATAGCACATTTTGAGTGCTATCATTCATGCATGTATATGTAATTTGCATGCTATCCTTTTTAAATAGAAGAGAGAAATTGAAGAAAGAGGTTGAGCTTTTTAGCTAAATTCTGCTGAAACTCTCTTTTACTCAAAACTCACAAAACAGTGTGTTTTTCACCTTGTTGCTCCAAACTTAACTCAATTTGGATCCCACAATCCATTTTAAGGCGCGAGGATAACAAGGAAGACTCTTCTGGTAGTTTACAATGTCACACCCCCTCCCAGATTACCTTCCTAACCTAGAAGTAGGTGTGACCTACACACACACTCGTCATCATATATCTTAAACATAAATCAACACCAGATCAATTATACAAAGCTTTATGCTAGTGAAGCGTCATGAGTTACACATAAATTCTAAATTCTGATTTCTCAATGATTAATTTATCATAAGAGGTATTTGTTTAGCACACAGTACAAAACCCACTCTCATTATACTACAAGGATCATGTATGACAAAACATGTACATAACTGAGTATTTACAACTATCCCAGAGAATTAATGCAGAGTAAGTCCAGACGAGGATCTTTTGTAGGCTAGGCGTCCTGGACACGCTCGCTACCTGAAACGAACAACAATAAACAAGGAAGCGTGAGCCTAAAGCCCAGTGAGTGACTAAGTTATCTAACTAAAATTTAATCCTTGAGTTAATACTGATCATAATAACTACTATATATTTTATTAGTACAGATTCCTGGGTCACTCATGCCATTTAACAATATAACATAAACCTCTTCCAAGAAGTAGCGGAGCAAAGCTCAACGCTATTAACCTCATAATTCAATTCCTATTATTCATATATTCACACGCCTTCACATTTCGTCCTTCGGCATTTCAACTCTCAAGTGCTTTCTCACATTGTCCCTCAGCACTGAGTTCCATATTAATCCACTGCTCAAGTGCCTTCACTCGTGGTCCCTCAGCATCGAGCCATCATGTACTGGTTTTCCATATGCCTTCTCACAAGGTCCTTCGGCATTGGAATCCATCTCATTCAATTTCTCAAGTGCCTTCACCCATGGTCCCTCAGCATTATGTATCATATATCATATTCCCATAGGCCTTCACACATGGTCCTTTGACCGTGGGTTTCATTTAGATAACATGCATACAGGAGTTCATATAACATACTCATTTTCACTTGCACAATCTTAGAAATAATCCTTGGATGAAATAGAAAGTTACTTACTATTTGTCTTAGGCCCCGATGGGATTATATGTTTTTCCGAGCTCTTCTTGGCCTGTAAAAACATATTTCTCACATTAGGTTTTCTTTGAACTCCTTTTCCATAATCATTAAGTATACATAATCATATATCATTCTCACTCTATCATTGAGACTCTCTTTTTCCAATGTATTCATAACTAGCAATACTCTATGTCACTAGCGAGACTACCAGCGAAATCACACCATTGGATGCTGCACTAGCGATACCGAAGTAAATTAGACAAGCGAGTTTACCTTAAGGAGCGATACCCAGCGAGACTTCAGCGAGAGTTGTGAGACGCAAAGCTCTTTGCGTTATCAGTGACACTCGTTCCGCTGCTCACTCTTCAGCTCCTTAGCGATACCACTGTCTAACGACACCTGACATCACTGCTTCCTTCCTTCATTTTTAACTCTTTCTTTACCCTGCTAAAAACCAAATCAGAACTTCCCTTCTTCTACAATCTTGTAAAGTAATGAGTTTTCTAGCTTACCTCAAAATTTCAGACCATAACTCGTCTTCGTTTAAGAACTATTCCCAAGTAACTTCGACTGCCTTGAATTGTCTAGCAATTCCATTCTGATTACTTCCTTCTAGAAATTAACACATTTTTACTCGGATTTAGCTTAAACATTCTTCATAGAAGTTGCTAGGAATTGAATCAACTTACTAACCTCAAAGTTTCAGTCCTAGCTTCAACTTCCTCAGCTCACTCTCCTTCAAATACCGATTGATGTCCAGATTTATCAACAACAATCAAGTTTCTTGTTCCAGCTTCAAAGTTACCATGAAAATGATCTGGTTTCTACTTGAATTTGATATAAACACCTTCTTCCACCTCTCCTTGTTGTTCTTATGCGAAATGGAGTCAATTTGAGTTTGAAAATATGTCCAAAAGGGTTTAATTATTCGATGCACTCATTTATATGTCAATATAAATCACCAACTTACCAGCTCTACCATCATCTTCCTTCTTGAATTGGCCAACGCAACATTCCGCACATGGCTTCGGCAACGCATAGCCTCAACTTACCATGTCACTGATTGCTCAACGCCGAATAACCAACTACTGCATAGCCCTCTCGGCCCCTTTCTATGCACCAACGCATACCACCCTTCAACGCATAGGCCATCTCAACGCATAGCAATGCCAACTTCTAGCACATAGTAGCCTTCAACGCATGCTTCTACTAACGCATATTGCACCTTTCTTCCTTCACATCTAATTCCACGCTGAGCTGCCCTCTTCAACACATGCTTACAAGCGACAACACTTGTCAAGCTTAGACATACCCCCAACACATAATCACCCATCACATGGCCAACACTTAGTCATTTTTGCTCTCACACAAATCGGCCAATTTTCTTTACTCAATACCTGTCCCATAGTTTCTTCTTACTTACCTTCTCTCAATGACAAGTACGGGACTTACATACGAAGTGTTCGTGATCAGAAATTCAAAGGATTTTGATTCAATTTTGAGCTACAACAAGTAAGTGTTCTTCCCCTGATTTTCGATTTTAGAAAAAGCATGTTTCATCCTTAAAATTGATGTAATTAGAGTATGTTAGATCCTAATTGCTTCTGCTATTATGTTGCTAATCCCTTCACATATTGCCTTTCATAATTAATGTCTCCATAATTACCTGAAAACCACTAGCAAACACATTAAATCTAATAAGAACAACCCAATTCAAAGGTAAGAAAAGCACCTTTCAGTTTTTGTACCTCTCCCAAGCCTCATAAATTGTTATTCTTCTTGTTGGTGGAATGTGTCAATCTCCGTTCTCGACCTTTGTGATTTTGCCAGTGGGAAGTACTTATTCAAGAAGGCTTGGGCTAATGTATCCCATGTTGTTATACTCTCCAACGATATGGTTTCCAACCAATCCTTCACTTGGTCCTGTAAAGAGAAAGGAAAAAGTTAATTTAACTGCATCATTATAAACCCCATTCATCTTTACCATCCTGCATATCTCGCTAAATGATCTAAGATACCTGTGAGGGTCTTCCATTGATCGTCCTCTACAAGCAAGCTCTCTAGCCATTTGAATCAACCCCGGTTAGAGTTCAAAGTTGTTGATATTGATGGGCACGTTCTCATTTTCGAATGATTTACCAATAATGTTGGTTGGAAATAATCCCGGGTCGCCTTAGGTATCTCTTCTGTCATCCCTCTGGTGGGATTGTGTTGAAACCTTAAATATCTTCTAAATGTTCTATCAACCTCAGGATCAAAAGGAAGAAGATTAGTATCGTCACGTTGCATATACTAGCAAACTTACAACCAAACCTATTACAAAAACAAAAGAAAACTAATTTTACACCTCAAATTAAGATCTATCAACTCTTGTGAATATTAGGCAATTAAAAACCGTTCTTTGGATCCCCGACAACGATGACAAAAACTTGATGCAAGCCGCAAGTGCACCGATCGAGTTATAATATACAATAATTTAAGTCTGAATATCGTTCCACTAAGGATCCAATTGAAAGTTCAAACTACCTATCTATTCTAGAATTGAGTCAATCTTATTTGAGGATTCGAAATCGAGTATGGGTTTGAGAAAATAGTTAAAGCAATAAAGAAAGCAAGTATAGTTGAAAAATCTAGAGTTAAAGAGTGTTTTAGGGTATTGAATCCTTATTTAATTCATTATGCAATATTTTAAGGTTCATGGAATTAATTGTAAATCATATGCTTAAGTCTAGAAACATAGATCCGAGTTATTTTGCATCAAAAGCAACCTTTTCTCATGTAACTTAATTGATTACTAAATTCTTGAAACCAAATTAAATCACATGGCATTAATTAGTTTTTACCAACTTTCATTGTTAATCTAACTATTTCGTATGAGAGATTAATAACGATTCATTGTTATAAGTCCGGTTAAACATGCAATCCTCCAAATTGAATATGTAACCTAACAAATGTTCACGACCAATCAACAAAAATTAAGCACAATAACAAAGAAAAGCATAGTATTTACAACAATCCATGAAAGTCTACTATATTAGCATAACTTCATAAATAGTTCATCAATACCCTAAAACTAAAGAGCTTAGCCACTCGTTAGGCAACATGTTCAAGATAAATCTCAGCATCAAAAGGAGTAGAAAGAAAGGAAAACTCTACTGTTGAAAAGCCCTTGATTGAGTGGAAATCGGCAAGACTCCTTTGATCTTCACATCGGGAGCTTGAACGGCCGCCAAACTCTCTCTTAAATGCCTTTCTCTTTTTCTTGTAGTAAACTAACATTTTGAGGCTGTGAATTTCGTGATTATGGTTGCTGAGAACCACTCAATTTATAGAAATGGTCACCTAAATATTTTCTGAATATGAAGATTTTCCAAAAAGGAAAGCTGGCATAGTAGCGCTATAGGTCAGCGTCGCAACACTGACCATCATAAAATGGTACCCTCTAATGTCGTGCCGCAACGCTGACCTTATGCTATGGTGCTTCTGTGATTGTCGATTTTTTATGTTCACAAGTTTCAGCATCGAGGCAGCTCTGCGACACTGCCCTGTTTTTAGGGTTTTGTTTTTTTTCTTCTATTTTTCGTCCAATTTTGGCGTGGTTTGGTTCTTTTGCCTACTACATTTAATTTTTTTTGTAATTGCCTGAAAACCACTAGCAAACACATGAAAATTGATAAAAACATCCCTAAATTAAGAGCACTAAAAGCACTTTTTCAGTGCTTTTCAAACTGCTATGGCGCCCTAGGAGGCTATGGATTATGATTTTTCTTGAACTTGTCCACCTGCAGTCAATTTATTCAAAGTATTAGTGATTGCTTTCAATTGCTCTTTCAAAGTCTTTACCTCATCAATTTCATATAGTCTCGATGTTCTTGTGGTAGATGTTCTTTCATTATGCCATTTGTATGATGTAGTGGCCAAGTCCTCCAAGAGTGTATGAACTGCTTAGGCTGTTTTTGAAAAGATGGACCCTTTTGTTGCAGTATCCAAGATGGACTTCGTATTGCTTGTTAATCCATTGTAAAATAATTGGATTTGCAACCAATTTGGATATCCGTGTTGTGGACACTTACTTAAGAGTAATTTGTACCTCTTTCAAGCCTTCTATAGTTGTTCATCTTTGTTAGCTCTTGAAAAGAGCTAATTTTATGCCTCAAATCTCACTTGCTTATTATGTTTAATATTCTTAGTTATCTATTTTTGTAGGAACTCGAGAAAAACGTGTATTTCAGAGCATTGTAGGCCATTCAAGATTAATTTGAAGCCATTAGAAGTGATATTGAGCAACTGAAGCTTCAAAGGACACAAAAAGACAAAAGTGCCCCAAGGAAGTCTGGTGCAGTAGTGCTGCCTGCCATCGTGCTCGACACATTTTTTATAGCACCTAAAATGTTCTATCTCCCTTAGCTTAACTCGAGATTGTTGTACTATTAAATGGGTTTATTTGGTGAATTTATAGGTCTCAAACATCTAAAAAGTAGAAAAGGCCTTTATTTACAACTCTAAATTGATTCATATGAATTAGAGAGTTTAAGGCTACAACCAGGGTTTGAGGAAGAAGTGTGCTTGAAAGAGGCCAACACTCAAGTGCTCAGAAGCCACTAGTACAACGCTAGGAAATAGAATGCCCCTTACCCAAGAGCGTTGTATCGCTCAAGAGGCACTGCAGGCAGCGCTAATACACAGAAGCTTTACTCTAGGAGCTTTGCAACGCCGTGGTGCTAAGAACTTTGATTGAAACGATACAGGCATGGGAGCGTTGTAGCTCTAACTAGGTGTTGCATGCGGCGCTTTGATTGGGGTAGCCAACACCAAGGCACTCTAAGGGTTAGTTAAATAGAAAGCTAACTCGCTGACACGAAAAATTTCCATCTTTGCGACTTTAACTTCCCTAGACTTTTGTATTTTGAAAACTTGTAGAAATACAAGTTATTATAGTCACTATTTGAATTAACTAGAGTAACTTTAGAGCTAAACACATGATTTTGATAATTGAATTATGTAAAATGTATCATCATGCGTTGGCACTATTTACAAAAGAAAATACCTGAAAAATTATGAGCTTTTATGTTCTTAACGCAGGATTAAGAAGAAAAGAAGCATAAATAACCCAAGTACTAGAGATGAAGCTACTGCGAAAACAAATGGAAACTCATGCGTCGAGACTATGCGTTGAGACCATGCGCTGAGAAAAAGTGGATACGGACGCCTGGGCAAAAGCTATCATGTCATTATGCAAAAGGATAACATGTTATCAGATTATGGCAGAACCACTAGGCCGACAATGTGAAAAGACTACACAGCGGGGCAGAGAATTTAATGCAAAGGTGTCAGGTCATCATGAGTTTCAACTTTTTAACGATTATAAATAGCCCAAAGCTTCTCCAATCGAGGGAGAGGAAAAAAAGAGAGAGAGAAACGAGTGCAAAAGACGAAAGCTCTACACAAATCCTCCCTCACCATAACCAGCCTCCATTTCGAGCTCTTCTGAGAGAAGGATTCTGAGAACTTTCAGAATCGTCTCCCAGTGAATGAGAACCTTCACCCTATGAACTTTATGTATCAGATAGCAACCATCTTAAGCCTCCATGAAGCAAGACGTTGCCAGTGGCGGCTTGACGTCTTCCATTTCTGTTTTATCTCCATTTCCCTTCTTCTTACTTATGTTTTGTTAATGACATTCGAGAGAATGGTTTATTTTCTTGATATGAGTTTGATTGACGATTATCTTCCATCTATTTCCATATTAAATATCTTACACCATGTTGTTTGAATGCTAAATGAGTTAGATGTTAGAGTTAGTTTTTCTTAAGCAATATGAAGTATGTTACATCCTGATTAATGCATATCATTAGCTTGCATAGCTTTGGCTGACAAACAAATGTAGTAAGCACGACTGTCTAGCTTGAGAGAGTAGATGGTTAATCTTTAGCATTTATCAAGACTAGATGAGGTGCAGAGATGTAGTTCATCTTTTGCCAATGCAAACTTACCATGCGTCTTAGAGATAAGATTAATGTGGCGCGGAACATCGAGAGATGGATTCACAAACTCAGTTTATAGGTATGTACTTATACTTAGATAGGCTTAAGTAATAACTAGCTTCTGCGTTAGCGCTACTTTTATCGCATGGTTCTATTCATTTTCAATGCATGCTACTTGACACTAAACGATATTTGACTAACCATCGCCGCATCCACCTCATTGTTAGTTGTAGGAAATTTTATTCATTCTTTATTAGTTTTAGATACATACAACCAACTCATGCACATATTACATGTATAGTTCACCACATAGTCATGCATCTATTTTCAACGCCTAGTTATTACAAATCCCTGCGTTCGACCCTAGACTCACCAGGAAACCTATAAGAGCTTATACTTGGCTTCTTATAGGAAAACTTGCTTAAAACAATAACATCTATTTTTGTGCAACACGCTATGAAACTCAAATGTAAAACGAGAAAAGAAATCAAATCAAATCAAAACCAAGAACAGTATGCTAGCCAACAATTATCTATAAGTTTGTAAGAGGAAGTAAAGTCTAATTTTGGCTAAAAATATTACTTTTAGCTATTGGAAGTGAAGACAGTGTTTTTAAGGCTGTCTAGTTCGTATTGAAAGAAGATATGCATGTAGACAATGGTCGAAGGTAAGAATCTATTGAGGTTATTTTACGTATTTTGACGCCCATGAGACAAGTCGACACGCTAGTGGTCATGCAGGCATGCACACTGATGAGCGAGGTGTGCTGCTATTGGTGTGCAGGTTGTGGGGGTGAGATAGGTCTCGCTGGTGAGTAGAGGGTGGGGCTACATGCGTGCAGGGGTTGAGTGAGACAAGTCTTGCTAGTCTCGTTGAGGCACACGATGCAGGCTACCGACGAGGTAGCAAACGTGCACACCTTGTCTCTTTTGAGATTATTTCGCTAGTAGGTGTGAGAGGACTGTCGCCCACAAAGGGCAATGCGTGCCAGACAATGGCTGGGAGTGCGGGGCAGTGTGGATTGTCACACATTTGAGGTTAGGCAGGCTAGGTGAGTGTGCTACAAGGCTGTTGGACACGCCTAGGGGCCGCTTGCAACTTTTGGACATTTTGGTTAGTTTTTGCTTGTGGGTGAGCCTTTTTTCAGTTAAATTGACTTAAGTTATGCTATGAAGGGAATTTTAAGGATATTTGACAAAGGAATTAATTTATTCCAGGTTGGGAAGAGCTAGGGAAAACATATAACCGACTAAGAGTCTAGGACAAGTTATGAGTGACATAATTTCATTTGAAATGATTTATATTCTTAATATTCTAGTTCTCAGTTTATTTGAATAATATGAGATTTTTGGAATGAGTTAGATTTGATAAAGCATGTGTTTTTTAATATGATTTTGAACATGCTTTTACATGATTTCGAGCATGATGTTTATGATGTCGAGTTTTGTGAAAAGCATGCTGTTGGAGAAATACTTTGAAAATTTCGAAGAATTGTTTATCTCATATTTACAAATGATTTAATTATTAGAAAGCATGTTTTATTTTCAAAAGATGGTCCCCAACGTCGAAGGACATGGAGAAGGCATATGGGCAGCCTAAATACAATGAATGGTCCACAATGTCAAAAGACATAGAGAAGGCATATGGGCAGCCTTAATATTGGGACCCTGGTACTGAAGGACTAGAAAAGGTACACGGGCAGCCCGGCCTATGTGCACATAGAGGAAAATTCGACGTTGTAGTGTTGAGATTACTCGACCCTGACTAAGGTTCATTTCAACGTTGAGCAGCTTTGAGTTTACTCTAGCTCAACTAAGGGAAAATCTTTAAAAAATATGCAAATGTTTATAAGCTTCCAAAAGTTTACTATTTGATATTCAAACATGATTTCGTTAAACTTTTAAGCCACGCATAGTTTTTCTAAACTTGTCACTCACTAGGTAACCTAGCTGATAGTAGATGTCGAAAAAGGGTCGATGCCTGCTGTTGTCACACCTCTTTTCGGGTTAAAGAGGGTAGCTTGAGAGGGGGTGTGACATATGCTTATGTATGGATTGACACCCCTACCCATAAATATAAGTCTTAGCTATAGATTCTAGGCTTGCACTTTCTTTAACTGTTCATCTAGCTTAAATCACTCAACTAAAAGGTCAATTCATGTAAGCTAAGGAATATAGGGTACCCATAGTCTTTAAAATGCATGTTAAACCTATGTTAAAGGATAATTTGATTAATTATTTGAGCTATTCTAGTTGCTTAATCACACAATGGACCCCTTAATCATAATACAAATGTGTTAGTTTTAAAAGGCCGCTATCGAACCCAATTTGTCTAAAACATATAGTTTAATTAGGGTTGTAACCACCTAATATTATCCACCCTTTTTTAATTAATTTGAACTAATATGTAAATTTGCATATTTTTTAAGCTAATTGAATCTCAATTTCATCATACTTTCATTTGTGAACATTTGGTGATTTTGTGGTTTAATTAAATTAACTAAATTAGTTGAATAAAATGACCAATAGAGCAAAATTTTGAATTGGAATTTGGTTGACAAAAGGCTCCAACGCATTTTGAGCTTAAGCCAAGTTTGGAAATTTTTCAAAATTGAAGTAAAATTCATCAAAAAGAAATTTGCAAAATGGAGTAAAGTTTTTGGGTTTTAAATACCGAATTTTCTCTCTTCCACAAAACCCTAACCACCACTTTCATGAACCCTCATTTTCTCTTAAAAAAAAAAATTCTAGTCTCCACACCTTTTTTTTTTTTTTTTTTTTTTTT
>QLSR01000372.1:1168425-1196773 GCA_031780015.1 Citrullus colocynthis
TTTTTTTTTTTTTTTTTTTCTTTTCTCATCAAATACTAATCCCCTTTTCTCTCCACAACAACCCCAAAAATCTTCATTTCCTCTTCCAAAACAAAAACCTAACAACTACCCCAAATCTGCTTTTCTTTAGAAACCCTAGAGTCTCCATCCTTATATACATTAAGGGAGAGTTTCACACAAAAAAATCTCTACAATGACAAGAATCCAACATACAAAAAAAGCTCTAACTTAGTTTGAGGTGCATTGGTAAGGCTTTGGTTCCAAGGATCCATACTTCAAACAACAAGAGAGTTTAATATTTTTATTTCAACTTTCTTTTTTCTTCTTCCTCTTCTTTTTTCGCCCTTTTTTCTTCAAGCTCTCTCAAAAGAAAAAAAGAACTAAAGGGTTAGATATTTGGTTATTGCTCTTAGAAATATTTGGTAGTCCAATTTTCTAGAATCTTGAGGCGAGGAAGTCAATTCTTTGAGAGTGCAAGATCGATTTCCAATTTGTTTTACTAAACATATAATATATTTGTAAATATCATTGCTTATTTATTTATTGCTTTAAATATATTATTAAAGTATATATTTTATCAATGTAACTTTACATATTTAAATTAATGTTCTTTTTTTAGTAAAATTTCTCTAGCATTTTCAATATTTTTAAGTTTATTTCCAAATTGTTAATATTTAATCCCTTTGAGTTTTATTAAAGAACATGTTTTAATTTCTTTTTAATAAAAATTGTTTTCAAGAGCAATTTCCTTAAAATTTTCGACGACAAAATTTATAAAATTTGGAGTCTGATTTTCTAAAATTCTTGAGGTGAGGAGTCGATTATTTGGGATCATTGCTTCAAATGTTGGAGTAATGAGGGGTAAAATAAGACATTATTTTAAAAAATAATAATAAATATTATTTTCAATTTAAGATTTGAAATTTAGCCACCATTTTTTAAAAGAGTGCTATGAGGTGTTAACAACTTCCTTATACACAAATGACTTTCGAACCCAACTCTAGTTTTCACCGACCATTTTTGTTTTTTAAATTAAAAACTGTTTATTTTACTTCGGTGTTCAATCACACTGTAAAAAAGATTGGTGACGGCTCCTTTTTATTTTCTTTTAAAATTAACCCTTTCCGAGGATGTGGGCTGCTCCAAGACGTCTCCAACACGTGGCGACAACTTGGCCACTCCACTAGGGACGTGAGATTCCACCTCAAGAGTTTGGCCATTTTCTCTCTTATCTTGAATTATTTTATTCTTTAAATTTATTATGTTTGTTTATTGTGTATTTTATTATTGCACACACAATCACTAGCCTCCTACACGGGCTTTACCTAATAGGATTAGAATTGAGGACAAAGTAGTGTTGACCTTCGAGGGGCTTATGCTCTTGTGTAGACACATGAAAAATCCTCGTTCAATTTGGTCATTCGTCATGTACAATTTTAGACCAATTTGAGGGCTTTTTTCATATAGGACATTAGAGTGAACTTCCCTTTGCTTGGAGCCTTTATATTGATCCTATTGTTCTTCACACATTCACAAAGCCTCCTACCCGGGCATTACACGATAAGTTTAGAATCGAGAACAAAGTAGTGTTGACTTTCAAGTGGCTTATGCTTGCGTATAGGCAAGCGAAAAATTCTCACTCAACTTGGTCATTCTGTCATGTATGACTTGTTGACCAATTTGGGGACCTTTATCATTTAGGACCTTAGAATTAGCCTCACCATTAAAGCTTTCATGTAAAGTACTAGTCTATTACTACATGTATTTTTATTTTAAAATGATTTAATTTTAAGTGATTTTGGTAAAAAAAACAAAAAGATCTATTTTTGAGGCGTTATATATTTATGTTTGGTTAAACATCACAATTGCATGAAAACTAAGTAAAGAGTGAACATTAATTTTTTTATTGGCCAATTTTCATTTTCTTAATCAATTTTCATTTTAGTAATTTTGTGGATGTATTATAAAGTTTTTTTTTTTTTTTCAAATTAACAAAAAAGTATGTATTTTTAAAGAAAATTGAGCAACATATTTTTTTTTTTAAAAAAAAAAACTTTATGCAAATATATTTGTTTGAGAAAGAATATGTATTTAGAAATTTACATTCCCGTTACCTAATATTAAATTTTAAGTTGGTCATAAAAAATGGTGAAAGAAACTCCTTTTTTATATTTGGAGGAGAAAATTTTACAAAAGTTTTCTAAACTTAGTATCATTATATTTTGTCTATTTAAAAAATTTAAATATTTTAGAAAATGAAAATATGAAAGGTATATCAATTATGTTTTGTTTTTCAAAATCAATAAAATTTGTAATGAAAAAGAAAACTAATGTGACTAATTAATCAAAAGAAAGAAGCTCATAAATCTCCATTTGTTTATTTTAAATAATTAAATTTTACGGTTTCACAAAATTCTAATTGTGATGTTTATTAAGTTTTTAATTAGTTTTTCATCTCATTTAACCACATTTTCCCATTGTATTTTGTTAATATCTGCAATTTATCAAAGAGAATGAAGTAAATCGTTTCTCTATTTAGAGGTTACACTTTTAATAATTGAGTTTTTATTAAAGTATTTTATGTTACACTTTTAATAAACTTACATTTTTTTTTTAATGTTAAGGGCATATTTATAAATATATAAATTAAAGATTAGATATATTTGTAAAAAAAAAAAAAGAGAGAAAAAATAAGTTCTTTCTAGGGCTTGTGGCTTTTTTAATATTATAGGTTATGTTAATATGCATATTTTTCTATTGCTATTATTTCATTATTTAATTGCATGATCTAACATTGATAGTAATTTCATTATCATGCATAATCATATGTTTATGATCACTCATTTGCATGTTATGTCACTGTTATCTAGGAATTTTTTCAAATAAAAAAAATCTCATTAGTCATTGCATTTAGCCCTTTCTTCTTAAAATATTAAGGAATATTTTTCATATTATGCTTTTAAGTTGGTGCATTATTAATGAAATCTCACATGCATATACTTCATACTAGTAAATAAGTAACTTTGACTAATTAAACCCTGCTCTTTCTTCAAAAAGATTAAAAGAGTCAGTTTTTGCAAAATAGCTTAAATTATCTCCAGCCCACCATCATATTGGACTAGGAGGGGAGTTGAGATAAGGGAAGAAAGCACCATCCAAGTGCAAGCAATCAAAAAGGATGTCAAGGAGTTTAAAAGGACAAGTGGAAAATATTTTAGATTTACTCACTTCATGGAATTAATGAGAAGCTAGTGGCAGTGGGTATGATGAAGGTGCTACGGATGTGTTAACCTAGTTGAGATTTCTTGGTGCACCTCATGATCCCACTAGCTCTAGTACTTTGTTCAAGAAAAAGAAAAGCCCATAACAGGGGCACTCAGATGAGCAGAGTTGATACATAACCAAACTTTAGAGGACACCTCTCTTTAACCACGTGGTTTTACTCCTAAGAAGCACCCAGATCCATCATTGGTAGGATTGAGCACTTTCCTTGCACAAGACTATAATCAAGCTCCACAACAAGTGAGCCATTTGAATGACTCAGTGTCCACCATAAACATGCAAGCTACAAGAAGACTTCTAAAGATGTAGGTAGTGGTGATAGATTAAAGTTTTTAGAAGAAAGATTGTGTGCAATAGAAGACACCATTATTTACCAAGGCATTAAGGCGACACATCTGTGTCTAGTCTCAGACATCATTACTCCACCAGGGTTCAAGATGCCAAAATTTGAAAGTATAATGGGGCAGTTGCCTCAAAAGTCATATTGTCATGTACTATTGAAAAATGTCAGTTTGCTCACATGAAAACAAAACATTGATTCATCACTTTCAAGATCGCCTAATTGGCATTATTTTATGGCAATGGACTTATTCTTTATCAGGTATGGGATATTATGAAGGTGCTATGAAAGTGTCAACCTAGTTGAGATGTTCTAGTGCACCTACTAATCTCATCTCTCCCTTTAGTTGCATGAAAAATGAAGCAATGGAGACATTCAAGGAATATGCTCAAAAATGTAAAAATGGTCGCTCAAAGGTAGCCTTAATTGTATGATAAGGAAACGTCATCAATGGTTATAGGCACTCTAAATGCTCCATACTACAATAAAATGTTTGAAAGTGTCTCAACAAACTTCTTCGACATTATAACAATAGGAGAAAGAATTAAGAATGCAGTTAAGAATGGAAGGTTATAAAATGATGCAGAAGTAGGAGTTAGCACCACCAAAAGCATGATTTTCCACAATAAGAGAAGATAAAGTGCATGAGATTTGTTCGGGGTAGAGCATTATTTAGCCATGCATCACTACCATCATTTAAACAAGTGAATTACGTTCAAAATCCTCAATGAAGAGAAGAAAGTCAATTAGATGCACCACATTAATGATCGATAAAGAAAAGGCAACAAAGCATCTTGGTCGCTATCATCTTTGAAAATGCATTTTCATCTGATGAGTTGGTTTATCCATGTGCTTCCCAAAGTTTGAGCTTCACAACCAAAGTTGAAGAGCTATCAAAGATAACTACCGAAAGTCTAAGAGTAATGGTCACCAGCTATCTTTAAGGTCATGACGAAACCTTTGTAACAGGGCCACTTTTAATCTTCTTTTGAATTGGATGACATTTTGATTCCTATTTTCCTAGATTGAAATGGATTGTTGGCTTCCATATTTTTCAAGTATATTCTTGATTATATTTATACCCCTATTTGTCTATTATGGAAGAAAATATGGGATTAATGAGAACATTAAAAGTGAAATCGACATCAAGGTCGGATACGGAGTTCCATTTCTTAATCTTGAGCAAGGAAGGAAATTAAAATATTTTGTTCCCAAACATGCTTGAAACCATAACAAGATGATTGAAAAATACCATGCGAAAAAGACATTTGGAAGTAGTATGAACCTGCATTTGGTCAACAAAGTATATTTATTCAGCCATCATGCCTCCAGTTTGTGAGTATAAAGGTGTATTAGGTTATACCTGGACTAGATAGAAAAATTTGGAGCATCAACTATTCTTTGTTGAAATGGAAACATCCAACAATCAAGGTTATTGAGAAAATATGGTGGTCTTGAGATGCCATCATTTATTTACACATCAACTGGGGCAGTCTCCCGTAATTTAATACATAAGGCTAAACTAGTTTTCCCTATTAAAGATTAAGTACCATCTCAGGATAGGGAATATTCGTCATCATTACTTATACAAGAGGATCAGTTTCGTAGGATCATCCCATTATATTGAAGACTATCAAAGAAAAATATGAACAGACCTAGACATTTTAAGGGCCTTCTTTAGTTAATTATTTTATTCCTTCGATTTGAATAGATCAAGGTTTTTTTCAAGCTACCAGATCATTGAGTTTCTTGTGGATCCACCATTTTACCATTAGTCTTGAGTTAAGAGATAGTGTTGTATTTGGTAAATAATCACTCGAAGGAGATTTTCAAGGCAAGAAAGAAGTCAGATTACGACTCAAGTTTGTAGTACCTAATTGCAAGTTTTTGTGGAAAAGTCAACAAGCTATTGTATATGTTTTAACTTGTTTTCTTCTTTTGAAATTATTCTAGAGAAATGTGGAAAAAATATTAAAATAAGCATATTTTAGCAAACATATACATGCATACATACATTCAAGAATGACATTTATCCTTATGTTCTTAGCTACGGTGGTGCTTGTTTATCCCCTGCCCCCAGTGTTTTATTTTTGTTGCGATGGCACTTGTTTATCCATGGCCTCTAACTTTTTTTTATTTGTCATGAGGCGCTTGTTTATCATTGGCCTTTGATACCTTTTTGTTGCAACGGTGCTTATTGATCCCTAACCCCCCAACATTTTATTTTTGTTGTGATGGCGCTTGTTTATCCTTAGCCTCCACCTTATTTTTATTTTGTCAAGTGGTGTTTGTTTATCCCTAACCCTTAACACTTTTTTGTTGTAGCAGTGCTTATTTATCCCTGGCCTCCAGCTCATTTTTATTTTGTCTTGAGGCACTTGTTTATCCCTAACCCTTGGCACTTTTTTGCTGTGATGGCGCTTGTTTATCCCTAGCCCTTGATACCCTTTTGCTTTGATGATGCTTGTTTATCCCTAATCCCCAGCTCAATTTTATTTTGTCATGAGGCATTTGTTTACCTCTAGCCCTTGACACCCTTTTGATGCGATGCTGCTTGTTTATCCCCGGCCTCTAGGTCATTTTAGTTGTCATGAGGCGCTTGTTTATCCCTGGCCATTGACACATTTTGCTGTGGCGGTAATGGTTTATCCCTGACCCCAAGCATTTATCTTAGTTTGATTGGCTGCATTTCTAATTTATAAGAAGCAACCTTTATGTCCTCGCTAATATATTTGAAGTATTTTATCTTGACAAAATAGTGGCTACACCTTCATTCACCTTCTAATTCTACAAGGATGTACAAAGGGGAGCATGTTGTAGCCAACTAATTTTGTCCGACCTCTTTTAATTAATTTAAATTAACATGTAAATTTGCATATTTTTGCATGTTTATTTGCTAATAAATCTCATTGTCATCATTCTTTCATTTGTGAACATTTGGTGATTTTGTGTAGTTTAATTAAATTAACTAAATTGGTGGGAAGAAAAAAAAAAGACAAAAAGAGCAAAATTTTGAATTGGGATTTGGTTGACAAAAGGCTTCAACTCATTTTGAGCATAAGCCAAGTTTGGCAAACTTTCAAAATTGAATAAAATTCATTAAAAAGAAATTTGCAAAATGTAGTAAAGTTTTTGGGTTTTAAATACCCAATTTTTTCTCTTTCACAAAACCCTAACCACCACTTTCATTAACCCTCATTTTCTCTTAAAAAGAATTTTAGTCTCCACACCCATTTTTTTTTCTTTTCTCATCAAACACTAATTCCCTTTCCTCTCCCAACAAACCCTAGAGAGCCTTCATCCACAACAACCCCAAAATTCCTCATTTTCTCTTCCAAAACAAAAACCTAGCAACTATACCCCAAATTCCCGTCTCCATCCTTACATACATCAAGAGAGAGTTCCACACAAAAAAATCTCTACAATGTCAAGAATCCAACACAAGAAAAAAACTCTAACTTAGTTTGAGGTGCATTGGCAGGGTTTGGACCCAAGAATCCATACTTCAAACAACAAGAGAGTTTAGTGTTTTGGATTTCAACCTTCTTTTTTCTTTTTTCCTTTTTTCTTCAAGCTCCCCTAAAAGGAAAAAAAACTAAAGGGTTAGATATTTGGTTATTGTTTTTGTTCTTATTTCTCTATTTTCTTTCTCTTACAATTATTTATTTGTTGTCTTGTAAGCCTCTCTTTTATTTACTTATATATATTGCTTCACATCTTGTTATTTATTTATTGATTTATATGTTTTTTATTCAATGTTTGTTTTTACTTCTCTTTTCTTTTTCTTGTGAGTTTTTTTTAGTAACTATATATGTGAGATATAAAAAAAAAAAGAAATTAAAATGTTTAAAGTGGAAGAGAAGAAGGGAGTAAAATAGATGAAAATAAAGATAACTTAGTTAAAAAAATTCAGTTTTGTTAATATTGTTATTTTTGTTTCTTTATTATTTCTTTCCTTTGTTAGTTTATTTTTAAACTTTATTCTTTATATATTTATCTTTATTTTCTGTTTATAATTAGAATTTTTGTTTATTATAGCTTTGGTTATTTTTTTTTAGCACTTTCTCATTTTTTTTATATGCATATTTATGAAGGAATTGAATTCCTGACGGAAGCGAGTAATCGTGTTGCGCCATTAAATTTGTTTTTGGAAAACCAAATTATAGAAAACAAACATACAGGATAAACTACTTTATTAGCGTGCTTTTAAAGAAGAGTTAGAGATGAGGAGTTTTTCCTATATTTGAAACCATCTTTGATGTGGAAATCTCCTTTTTCCAAGTCGCAAATCGGCGAGAATCTCCAACAAAGCACAATAAGAACTCTTCTGCTTTGGAACAGCAACACAATGGCAACCTTGTTATTCTTTGGGAAGAATCAAAAAGAAGTTGTGGGCTCTCTTTGAATTTTGGCAAGGGAAAGATTTGAGAGGAAGAAGAGAGAATTGAATTTGAGAGGGAGAGAATTGAATTTCTTTTCATAGAACACTTCTGTAAAACTGTTCTCTTCCCTCTTTACGTGAAAACAGTGAGAGAGAGAGCAAAAATAACTCCTCACTACCTGGGAGTTATTTTTAATATAATAATATTATTAATTAATTTAATTATCTTATTTAATAAATTTAATTAAATAACAAAATTAATTATCTCATATTTAATTTAAATTTGATCATATTCAAATAATCTTCTCTCACATAAACTTTATATTATAATGTATCTACATACATTATGCTAATTGTATCACATACAATTAATTCCCTTATTAATTTGAACATTTCAAGTTAAACCAAAATATTTGATTCTTATACTAAGTTTTTATGAGCAGCAAGTGGATCTTATGGATCTATAGTTAGAAGCTCCAATGATATGAGATTAATCAATTAAACTCTTTAATTATATTAATCAATATTCATTAACTGTAGGTTACTCCACTAAAAACTTAAAACTGCAAATATATTTCTATATCTATCGAATTTACTAATCAACGGTAAGTCGACCTTTCATAAATTACTCATAACTACAGCTAGGTCAAAATACCGTTTTATCCTTGTAGTTATATCTAACTTCTTAAGTACCATTGATTCCTCAAATAAACAAACAGTTTATACTCAAACTATAAACTAACCCCTCTCGGGCAGGTGAGAGGGTGAGGTCTCATTGTTCAAGACAGGAAATATGCCCTAAAGTGAGTAATTTATCTACTTGTCCTAAACATGGGAAAGAGTAAATTTCATCTTGTGAAGATATATTATCAGCTTCCTAATTAGACAAATTCTCAAAATGGTAGCCTTATTGAGTCGACGACTTGGTCACTCTCACCCATACAGATCAATGTTGTCCTCATAGACAGGAGTTCATAACTCACTCAGGATTCAGGTCGAGTTATCTTTAGTCATCCAATGAAATGTTAATTTCTACAATTAAAGGCGTTACAAAGAGAAATTAAACATTTCGCGGTCTAGTCTTATACAAACTCTTTGTATAGGTACCCCCACTCACATGTCTCCGCATGAATGATTAGGATCAAATCATTTTTAACACTTTACAACTCCTTGTAACAATTACAAAGTTGACTGTATTTGTAATGTTACCAGAATAAGGCACCCAACCTTATTCCTATACTACATACCTTTTTGGTTATTACTTAAACATGATCCAACCTTGTATGTTAACCACATACATGTTTAAGTTTACACTAAATAACAATGGAATCTTAGTTTATTGGATTGAATTAATGCATAAGATAGATAAAGTAACTTCTTATTTCATTCAATAAATAAAACGTATATACAATTTACAAAACTACAAGACCCAAGAGATTTAGGACACACTAGTCCCAACAATTTAAATATCATATTTTTTTCTTCCTTTTTTGTAGTCAATTTAATATATTCTTGCTAATAGTTGTTAAAATTTGTTAATATTTTTAATCAATTTTCTTTTTTAAAAAAAAAAAAACAAAAGAACCATCCAATTACGGATTTTAGAAATATTTGAGAGTCCGATTTTCTAGAATCGTGAGGTGAGGAAGTCTATTCTATGAGAGTCCGAGATCATTTCCAATATGTTTTATTAAACGTTTAATATATTTGTAAATGTCATTGCTTATTTATTTATTGCTTTAAATGTATTATTAAATTATGTATTTTATCAATGTAACTTTACATATTTAAATTAATGTCCTTTTGTTAGTAAAATTTCTCTAGCATTTGCAATACTTTTAAGTTGATTTCCAAATCGTTAATATTTAATCCCTTTGAGTTTTGTTAAAGAAAATGTTTTAATCTCTTTTTTTTTTCTAAAAAAATTGTTTTCAAGAGCGTTTTCCTTAAAATTTTCTATGACAAAATTTATAAAATTTGGGAGTTTGATTTTCTAAAATTCTTAAGGTGAGGAAGTTGATTCTTTGGGAGTCCGAGATCGTTTTCCAATATGTTTTATTAAACGTTTGATACATTTGTAAAATGTCATTGCTTATTTATTTATTACTTTAAATGTATTATTAAATTATATATTTTATCAATGTAACTTAACATATTTAAATTAATGTCTTTTTTTAGTAAAATTTCTCTAGCACTTGCAATACTTTTAAGTTGATTTCTAAATTGTTAATATTTAATCCCTTTGAGTTTTATTAAAGGAAAATGTTTTAATCTCTTTTTTTTTAAAAAAAAATTGTTTTTAAGAGCATTTTCCTTAGAATTTTCAACAACGGAATTTATAAATTTGAGTGTCCAATTTTCTAAAATTCTTGAAGTAAGGTGATTCTCTGGGAGTACGAGATCGATCTCCAATATATTTTTATGTATGCTTAACTTATTATGTTGCTTCTTTAATAATGTTTTTCTTATATAATGTTCATATTAAGTCTTATTTGATTTCTACTTAAAATTTCCCAAAGTTTTTAAATATTTCTAATTAAAATTTCTTAGAGTTTTAAAATCCTTCTAATTTAAATTTCTCTAAGTTTTTAAAATCTTTCACAAGGCTCTTTCTAAATCATTTAAATTTCTTTTATTTAAATTTACACTTTTTGTGTTTTAAACATTCAAAAATTATTACGTAACTTCAACTGGTTTCCTAATCAAGTATTTATTTAGTAACTTGTTATTAAGACTGTTTTCCTTAAAAAATATCCTACTATGGAATCTAGGAAATTTGGGAGTCTGATTTCCTAGAATTCTTAAGGTGAGGGATCACATTTTCAAGAGTCCGAGATTTAATCTCAAGAAAAAATGAATTAATTAATGTTTTTAAAAAAAAAAAAAACTTCCTTTATTTAAAGACTGTCCTATAACGGATTTTGAGAAAATGTAATAACTTCTCACTTTCTTGAGGTGAGTAATTTTTCCTCAATTATAATATAGTCAAATTGACTAAATTTGTTCCACTTATTTTATGAGATCATTGCTTCAAATACTGGAGTAATGAGGGTAAATAATACATTATTTTTTCATAAAAAAGTTAAAGAATATTTTCAATTCAAGATTTGAAATTTGGCCATCGTTTTTTAAATGGGTGCTATGGGGTGCTTGTTGGGTTTTATGCCCTAAAACTCGTAAATTGTAAATGTTATAATTTGGTCCTAATTAAATCATTAATAAAAAGTTATTGATGTGTTACTTCAATAAGCTTTATTGATTGTTTTTGTTTGTTTTGTCTTAATAACCCTAAATCCAATAAACTAACATCTTAGGTTGTTTTATGAGTCTTGAACTGTATGTGGGGACATATGGAGATCAATGTTCAAGATAATCTATAGTATAGGGATAAGATTTGGTACCTTATTCTGGTGACACTATGGATACGGCCCACTTTGTATTTGATACAAACACAATGATCTAACACGTTCATGTAGATGACATGCGAGTGGGGATATCCTATGCAATGAGTTTGCATAAGACTGAACCACAAAATAATAATCACTAGATGTAACTCCATTGACTAATTAGGTTTCTATTTCAATAGGATGACCTAGGCAACTTAATCTTAATCCTGAGTATATTATGAACTCCTGTCCACAAGGGATCGTCCTTTGATTTGTATGGGTGAGAATGGTCATTTGTCGACTCAATAGGCCTACCATCTTGGGGCAAGATCGAGTGGGGAGCTGGGACATAATTATACAAGATGGAATTCACTCATTCCCATTTCTAGGGTAAGTAGATAAGTGTTCCCTTACGTGGTGTCTCCGAGACTTGAACAAAAGGCCCTACCCTCTCAGGTCGGGTTTCAGTTTAATAGTTGGACCATAAACAGGTTGTTCATTAGAGGAGCATTAGTACTTAAGGATTTAGAAGTAACCTAGGGGAAAAACGGTAATTTGACCCAGTTGGTGTTACGAACACTTGTGAAAGACTAATTTGCTATTATTGGTCTATATCCATAGACACGGAAATATATCTGCAGTGAGAAGAGTGCACTTGTGGGTCTTTAGTGGAGTGTACCCACAGTTAACAAATATTGATTAATGCGGTTAATGAGTTTAGTCGATTAATCTCCAATCGTTGGAGCTTCTAATTTGTAGGTCTATAAGGCCCCTGCTAGCTCACCAGGGACCAACAAGGATCAACTATCTTGAAAGAAAAATTTGAACTGTTCAAATTTATGAAGGAAAATATCAATTGTATTGGATACAATTAATTGCATGATTTATTATAAATTTTATTTGAATGTGATTCAAATTATAACTTTATAATATGCAGAATTAATTTATTTGAATATGATTCAAATAATTAATTATTTATTTGGATAAAATTCATATAAATAAATAGATGGAGAATTAATTAATTAATTTGAATTTGATTCAAATAATTAATTATTTAATTTGGATGAGATATAAATTAAAGATTCTGCAGAAAATAAATAAAGTGAGAATTAATTAATTAATTTGAATTCGATTCAAATAATTAATTATTTAATTTGGATGAGATCCAAATTAAAGAGTCTACAAAAAAAAATAAATAGAGAGAATTAATTAATTGATTTAAATTGGATTCAAATAATTTGGATGAGATTCAAATCAAAGATTTGGCAGAAAATAAATATTTAAATAAGATTTAAATATGTTAAACCATTTAATATGAGATATTATTTGGGTAGATATTATTAATATTAGATATTATTAAATATTTGACTTAAAATCTTTGCAAAGGGTTTATCCGATTAGGAGTAACCATAGAGTTCTATAAATAGGGCTATTGGAAGCCTTCATAAAACATATTCTCTAAGAGAATAATGTCTACGATTACTCTAAAAATCTTCCTCTTCTAATTCTCCTAATTTTTTTAGAAAAATTATAAGAAAATTCTTCTTCCCATTCTTTCAAAGGAGCAGTTCCCACAAACCAGATAGTTAGCAGAGTCGTAGCGAAGAAGATCTCTTGGAAAAGGATTGACAAAAGTAGAAGACTATCGGTTCGAGAATTATAGATTGACAAAGGTATTATGCTTAACCTTTTCTTTGATTATTTATATTTTTAATTCTTTCTAAGAAATCAAAGAAGGCGATCACACGCTTTCGCTATGATTCAATTTCCTACAGTGCTAACACCTTTCTCATACACAAATGACTCCCAAACTCAACTCTAGTTTTCACAAACCATTTTTTGTTTTTTTTAATTAAAAATTATTTATTTTACTTCGGTATCCAATCACATCGCAAAAAAAATTGGTGGCAACTCCTTTTTATTTTACTTTAAAATAACCCTTTTCAAGGACATCGGCTGCTCCATGTCATCTCGAGCACGTGGCGACGAAGGCTTAGGTTTTAATTTATAAATAGGGTGTTTTGCTTGGTTTAACTCATTATTTCCTATCTGTAGCGTCGATGAGTTGATTGAATCAAATAAATTGTTGTGCTCCATGAATAAAATGCATGTGTTAAGAGGGTTCGATGATCTAAATTGTATTGGAACCCTTTCTTGCTCATAGAACTACAATATCCAATCTTAGATTACAGTTTCCGGTATCCTTTACTTTCATGCCTTTATTTTCACATGCCCTAATTTTTATGCCACACACAACCCCCCATACACCGCGATAACTAGAGAATTAGCTTAACGAAATATATTTCGCGCTTCCTTGTGAATCAACCCAGATTTTCCACTATTGCTAGCTACGCCCTTGTAGTGGTAGTTGTACAATTCGATATTATAAATTATTTTTGATTGGTCATTTGCAAGCAACGACAAATGGTTATATCAATCCTCAAGTTGATGAAATGTGCCAATTATCTTTGTCCTCAATCTCGTTGTCTTAGCTGGTGAGAAATATTTTTCAAGAAAGCTTAGGTTAACTCATCCCATGTAGTTATGCTCTCCAACAGTTTGGTTTCACGGCAATCTTAGCCCGATCCTATAAAGAGAGAAGTTTTATAGCAATATTAGACACTTCATTCATCTTTACTGTCTCACATATTTTAATGAAGATCAAAAGTGCTTGTGAGGGTCATCGGTGGGACGTCTTCTAAAAGTGATGTCTTTAGCCATTTATGAATCAACCTCAGTTTTATCTGGAAATTGTTAACATTTATAAGTATGTTCACTATTCTAGGTTGATCTGTCGAGAGGGATGGTTAGAAATAATCCCGAATTGCCTTCAGTGCAACTTCTTCTCCCATCTCACAAATTGGATCCTATCTACTTTTAAGATATCTCCTAAAAGTTCTCTCAATCTCGGGATCAAAAAGAAGAAGATTAGATTTATCACGTGGCATGAACCAAAGAGCAACCGATCAATCCTAATAACCAAAAAGAAAAACAAAATATAATCCACCTTAAACTAAAATCTATCAATCATTTAAATATTAAACAAAACAAAACCATTCCTTTAATCTCGACAACACTTCCAAAAATTTGATGAGGTGCAAGCACACACGTCAATTAGTAGTATAGTAAAATGGTATAAGATACTGAATATCATTCTACTAGAGATCAAATCACGATTGTTTACTTAGCTATTTAAGAATTGAGTTAACATTATTTAAGGATTCGAAATCGAGGTTAAATTTATGTTTTGAAAACAAATAAGGAATGTAAAGACAATTGAAAATCAAGAGACAAAAAACATTCTAGGGTGTTGATTTCATTATTTAATTCATTAAGTCTTGTTTAGGTTTTCATGGAATTATGAGTAAACAATATGCCTAAGTTTAGAAACTTATATCCGAATTATTTTGACTCAAAAGCAATCTTTTCCCATGCAACCTAATTGATTACTAATCTCTTGAAACGAAGCAACAAACAATTTGTTGGGTTGTATGTTCTAAAACTCGTAGTTTTTGTAAATAAGTGAATTTTAGTACATATGAAGTTATTCAAGTGAATTAATTGTTTATTAAACTCTAAATTCATTTTCCCGCTAACTAAACTAGGAGCTTGGTTGTCTTCTTCTCAATTAACCAATCAAATTTTGATGCAATTGGATTGCATGTTATTCTTTAATAAAGAGGGATGATTTTGACATAAAAATGGTTAAAAATTTTGTAAAATTAAGGGTTAATTTTGTAAAATTCCATCCATTGTTCATCTTCTTCCCAACCTTCATTCTTTCTCAAATTCACCACAAATTTGGATCCCACCATCCAATCTAAGCTTGGAGCTTCAAGGGTAAGTGTTCTTGAAACTTTGATTTTTCTTTTTAATTGCATGTTTAATCCTCTAAATTGAGCATCTTAGAATGAAAATTGATCAAATTAACTTCCGCTGCATGCTCATTTATCCATCACAACTTTCACCATAAACCTAGCTATTCTCATAAAAGATTAATAATGGTTCAATGCTATAGCTCTAACTATACATACAATCTTTCAATCATACATCCAACCAAACAAATATTGAAGGCCAATCAATAAGAGTGAAGCATAATAACATTGAAAAGCATAATATTCAATAATCATCCATGAAAATACTAAATATCAACTTAACTTCATAAATAAATCATCAATACCCTACAATTGAAGTGTTTAGCCACTCATAGCCTTCAAACATATGTTTGCATAAAGGTTAAAATATATACAACAAAGAGAATGAGGAAAATAGACAAACACTACTCTTGAAGTCTTCCTTGCGGTTGGATTCCATGAATATCATCTTGATTCGCACCTTGAGATCTTGAATGGTCTCCAATGCTTCCTCTCACACTCCCTACTCTTTCTTATGACTAAAACATACTTGTGGGGCTCAAGAAATTTGTGTCTTGAACAGTTCATAAGTCATCAAATTTATAGAAAATCGAAAATTTACACTACAAGAACTTTCCTAAAATGTGATTTTTCATTTATGGAAACAATGGCATCACGATGCTGGGGAGTAGTGTCACGATGTTGCCTTGTTGATGTCCCTCGCCCTTGTTGATGTTGCCGAAAGCTACGCTATTGTGTCTTGAGCGGCACATTACCACAATGTTGTGCCCTGTGCTGAGCACAACCTAGAAATCATGCTCTCGGAAAAAAGCGTCGAGGAAGTGTCGTGCAAGTGCCGCAGTGCTACCTTGTTTTGGGCACTTCTCTTCTTTTTCTTCTCGTTTCTTCCCTTCTTGATGCACTTGGTCCCAATTTGCTTCAATTATGTAGAATTTAGACCATTTTGGCTCTTTTTAGCTTCAACTCTTGTTCTAGTGCTCAAATCCTTGAAATCACTAACAAACAACATCAAATCTAGTAAAATCGAGTGAAATCCCCTCCAAATAAGAGATAAATAAGAGCATTTTTAGGTGCTCTTCAATTTTGAATCTTCCCTACCATCGTATTTTATTTTTTCTTGGGACTAACAAAATTCTAAGCTTGGGTGGTGAAATGCACTCATATTATGCATTATTTGCCTTAAATTTAGAATGGTTTTTATATGATTTTATAAGATTTGATGTCGTTTGTTTGTGATTTTCATGATTATGTTAGTGATTGAGATTCAATGCTTAAATGAGCCAAAAATGACCTAAATATGCTCAAGAAGTTCAAAATCGAAAGAAGAATTGTAAAAGTGAAGAAAAAGACCAAAGAACTGAAAACAAGATGGTGCTGCCTTGACACTAAAATCTAAGAGCACCAAAATTAGAGTAGGCACAGCACCCTACGTATATGGGATATTTTAAGAAGTGAACATCTTTCTTAGTCGCACTCTGACAACCAAAGGAGGAAAGAATTAATTTCCTTTTTCTTTTCTTTAGGTACATTGTATCCCAAAAAGTTTAAATAATGCAATAATTGGAAGCTTCATCAACCAACATCACACTATCCATAAAAATTGCCAAAATTAGAACCTTTTAATCAAAGTTGTTGAGAAAATTATGTTTTATTATTTTATATTTTTAAAATTGATGTTCACTTTTCTTTTCAATTTCATCATCAATCTGAACATAGTTTAGTAGATAAAACATCAATCTGAACATAGTTTAGTAGATAAAAACATCAAGTACCTTCCTGAAGTCACCAGTCATAACTTCATTTTAAGACATTTTAAAATGTAACTTATTTTTATTTAAAATTAAAAACGATATGATAGTTAAGTGATTAAATTAATATTCATGGAATAAATAATATAATTCCTGATATTAGAATAATAATCATCAGCCAATAAATAATATGAAAAATGCAATAATATATTAAAATTAATTTTGACAAATTCAAAATAATTGTGCTCAAATCTTAAGAAAATTATCTTAAATAACAAAATTGCTGAAAATATTTACAACTAATAGCAAAATACACAGTCTATCTATGATAGACCACGATAGATTGCGATAGACTACTATGTCTCGATAGACATAGACAGTAGTTTATCGCGGTCTATCACAGATAGACAGTGAAATTTTGATATATTTGTAAATACTTTTGTTCTTTTTACTATATTTAAAAGCCCCAAATTTTATTTTATTATCTTTTTATTTTTTAAAATAATAATTTTTTTTTTCCAAATCATATGTTGGTTAAGTTATTTTAAATTTTAAAAAATACACATACAAATGCACGGTAATACACTAGGATAACAAGTCACGTTAGGCATTTATTTGGCACAATATTTTTCTTCAAAGAAACTCGTTGTTGGAGCATTTTTTAATTTGAAGCAATTTGATTTATTGTCACCTTTCATTCCAAAAAAAAAAAAAAAAAGTAGGTACAAATTTTGATTTTTTACACACAATTTCTAGCATTTAGGCACAAATTTGGCTCTATGCTTCATGAACATGTTTAGACTCAAGTTTTAATTTTTCATGTAAATCTCTTACATTTTCATGTTTAAACACAAATTACACATTACGAATACATTTTAATCTATAATGATTTTGTTTATGCACAATACAATTTTAACTTTCATGGACATGTCTAACTTTTCATGCTTTGGCACATAATTAAGCACACATAAGACATCTTGAGACATGCCAGGGATGACTTTAACAAAAGTAGTACTCTCGGTAGTAGATGAAGAATTTTCATTCACATAGCTTAATCCTTTTGTCATTAAGAGGTTTACTCATGTCTATGATTTTACTAATTTTTTAGTACTTATAGTCCATTTCTTAATTGACTCTCTTGTACTTTCAAGCTCTTTATTAGTGAGTAATTCTTTTTATTTAATCACATGCGAAAGATCATTTTTCATGCAGATCATTTGCAAGTCAATCTTAGATCATTTGCAAGTCAATCTTAGAATGCTCTTTTAAACTTTTAATCCTGGTACAAAGTAATGCTCTTTTAAACTTTTAATTCTGGTACAAAGCAGGAGTTTTTAATATTCCTTTTATGGAATTATTCTTTTAAAATATAATCTTTTTTAGCCTTTACTTCATTCATTTGATTTTTAGAAATTAAAGGTTGAATTTAATTTTCATAAATTTTATTTATCTAACTTGCGTAGTACAATTTTATATTCAATACTTTAGTTAACTCTCTTCTCTGTCACTTTGTCGACTCTTCTAAATTGCATGAACCTTAAAAAAAAAAAAAAATTGAACCTTGAGAACAATGGTGTTCTTTCCACCTTCTTTTAATATGTAAGGATCATTAGATGAATCTGTGTGTATATACAACAATTTTGAAGATAGAAAAGAGCTACAAAATCGTATAAAAAGGGAAAATCAAAAGTTTTTCCCTATTAAATAGTATAGAATATGTACTAGATGGATAAATAAATTTAACCAAATATGCACTGAAGTTATATAATGGTAGTCTGTTTTTGTATTTTTTATTTTCATTTTTTTTGGGGAAAAAAATGGTATTGAAAGTAAAATATAATAAGATTAAATGTTTTTAAACAAACTTAAACTTTTTTATTTCATAACTTGACAATTTGGCCGAGTGGTCTAAGACGCCAGATTTAGGCTCTGGCCCGAAAGGGCGTGGGTTCAAATCTCATAGTTGTCAATTCATCCTCAAGCTCCACAAATTCTTATAAAAGTAATATATCTATCTAAAAAATGGACCAATATTTGTACGTGTACTACCACGTTTCATGAACATGTAATTTTTAATTCAAAAGTTACTTAGTTTTGAATTATTTAAATGTATGGAACTGAAATACATGTCCTTTCAATATTTCAAACTCATCCCCGTAAACACATGATCAACTAAAAAATAAAATAGATAAAAAGATCATAATTTTTTTAATATTTCGCAAATTAAAATTTTTATTTTATTTTATTAAAAATTAGTGTAATGGTAAAAAAAATATATTGTTATTATTAATAATAAAATAAGGGGAAAATTAAAAATGTATGAGATCTTTTAGGTTAGTTTTAGTATATACTACAAGAACAGTGAATTCTTTTTTAGAATGATACAAAATGATTCCTCTTTTTTTTTCTTAACAACAAAATATATCTAAATTAGCTGATGTATTTCTAGTTTTTCTATGTTTTATTGTTTACTCCGTTAAACTCATAAATATTTTCTTAATCATTATTAGATCATATTTTGATTTTTCAATAATAATTTTCTTATCTTAATTTTCTTAAAATGAAGATTTCAAATTGGTGTAAAAATATGAGAAAATTTCTGTATATTATTGAGATAATTGTTGCTTTACAAAGAGTACAAGTGTGTATATATACACAAATTAGAATATAAAGAAATGAAATAAGATATTTTAATTGGCTAAATTATAGCCCAACATATGTGGTAACACCCTCCCTCAAACTCAAGGTGGCAGAGTGGTGACCAACTTGAGATTGTGAACTAACTAAGTGAAGCGACCGGGTGACAAGGCTTTTGTGAAGATATCTGTTGGTTGCTCGATTGTAGAGATGGACCGTAAGATGAGAGTGTTGCTCATGAGACGACGAGAAACAAAGTGACAATCATTTTTAATTTGTTAGGTATATTCATAGAATACATAATTGTGATTAATCTGGCTAGCACTATATGATTGTCATAATGAAGTATAGTAGTAGATTGTTGAGTAATACTCATATAAGCAAAAAGTCAACAAAGCCATAGTGACTCAGAAGTAGCATCAACATGTGCATGATATTCACCAAGAAATGAGGGAATCACCTAAGCAAAAACAATAACCTATGGTGGAACGTAGATCAGTTGGATCACCACCAAATTAGCACCAGAATAGCCAGATAACACCAAAGATGACTAAGAAGAAAATTGATGTCCCTATCCAAGAGTGCCTTTAATATAGCAGAGAATACAAAGCATGCCAATAAAATGTATAGTCTAAGGAGTAGTCATGAAATGACAAACAACATGAACAACATAGACAATATTTGAGTGAGTCACAGTCATAAGGTGACCAACAAATTGTCGGTACATAGTGACATCGTCAAGGGGAACACCAATGAAAGAAGTCAAACAAACTTTCAAAGCCTGTCGGGAAGATAAACTTGCCTTCCTTGACCAAGATGTCCTCTACAATACCGTAAGGACTAACAAATGATCAATCGGCCAAAAACAAGGATATGGTAGTTGGTTGCACCTCTCCACCATTGAGCTTCCTAAACATGGATAAAGGCATTAAGTTAATGAAAGCTCCAAGATCACAAAGTGCTTTAGTAACTGAATTATTGCTAAATGACAAGGGATAGAGAAACTCCATGAATCCTTTAGTTTTGGAGGCAATTTCCTTTGTATTGCCCCACTACATTCTTTAGTTAGTGCAACCGTTTCGTAGTCTCTATACCTCTTCTTCTTAGACAACACATCCTTCATGAACTTGACATACATCGACATTTGTTCTAATGCCTCTGCAAAAGTAAGGTTAATTTCCAATTTTTTTAATATGTCTAAGAATTTAAAAAATTGAGCATCAATCTTTTTCTTTTGAAATCTTTGAGGAAAAGATAAAGTGTTAGGGATAAAAGAAGTAGAGTTAGAAGTATTCCCTATGTTTGACTTTGATTTCTCCTTTTCCTTAGATGCACTCTCTTTTTGTAGAACATTCTTTATGATGACTTCATTTTCTTCTTGTGGAAGCTCATCATCATCTATCATGATGTGCTTGTTCAACTCATTGCCACTTCTTAGGGTATGACATTGCATTCCTCCTTCGGGTTCTTCTCCGGACAACTTGGAAATTTTTCTTTTTGCATTGTATGGAGAGATGTGTCCATTTGACTAAGTTGAACCTCCAAGTTTTGAATTGCGTTACCTTGGTTTTGAACGGTGCTTGCAATGGTTTGGATCGAATTCTCCAATGTGGTTGTCCTTGATCTTGACTTCTTGACAAAGTCAAGCATTATGCCTTCCAATGATGATGTCTTTGCATTCTCCGCTTCATTGAATCCTTGAGGTGCTTGCAACACATTCTTGTTGTTGGCATATGAGAAGTTCTCATGATTCCTCAAGTTGGGATGATAGTGAGTTGGGAGTTGTTGTTGACCTCAGTATTGTCCTCTATCCACATAATTGGCCATCTCTAACTCATTTTGCTCTTGTTGATTTGACATGGCCGCAAGGGCAGCTATGGATGGTGGACTTGCTTGGGCTTGGCTTCCTTGAGACAATTTAGAAAAAACATTAGTGAAAGAAGCCAATTGAGCTTTTAGAGAACTTACCTCATCCAATCTCATATCGTCCAGTGGCTTTTGGGATGATTAGAGAAGATCGTTCACATGGCCAATTGTACGATGTAGTGGCCAAGTATTCTAGTATAGTATAGGCCTTTTGAACATTCTTTGAGAAAATTGACCCTTAAACAGTTGCATTTAGAATAGATTTGATTGAGCTTGATAATCCATTGTAGAAGAGTTGAATTTGCAACCAATCTGGGTAGCCATGTTGAGGACACCTTCTCAAAAGATCTTTGTACCTCTCCCAAGCCTTATATAGTTGTTCATCCTCAAGTTGGCAAAATGTTCCAATTTTCGTTCTTAACCTTTGAGATTTAGCCGGTAGAAAATATTTGTTCAAGAAGGCTTGAGCTAAGATCTCCTACGTAGTGATACTATCTGGAGGTGTGGTTTCCAACCAATCCTTTGCTCGGTCTTGTAAGGAGAAAGGAAAAAGTCTTAGTTTAATTGCAACGTTAGAAATACCATTCATCTTTACCTCTTCCTTTTGTAGATCAAATGCTTGATAGATTTGCAGGTTACTCTCATTACTGCTTCCTAGACGGGTATTTTGGATACAATCAAATTGTCATTACTCCTGAGGATCAAGAAAAGACCACTTTTACTTGTCCCTATGGGACATTTGCTTTAAGGAGAATGCCTTTTGGTTTGTGTAATGCTCTGGTACTTTTCAACGTTGTATGATGTCTATTTTTCAGGGGCTCATTGAAGACATAATGGATGTTTTCATGGATGGTTTTTTTGTATTTGAGTTTTCATTTGATTCTTACCTTGCTAATCTTACTTGTGTTTTGTAGAGGTGCCAAGATGCTAACCTTGTGTTAAATTGGAAAAAGTGACACTTCATAGTCAAGGAGGGCATCGTTCTGGGGCACAAAGTTAAAGGATTGGAGGTGGATAAGGCTAAAATTTCCGCGTTGTTGTTAATTTATGATAGGAATAGTTAGGTTAATAATGAAAGTTGCTAAAGACTACTCTTAATGCCATGTAACTTATATTGATTTTAAGACATTAGTAATCTATTAGGTTGCATGAGAAAAGGCTGTGTTTGATACAAAATAGCTTGGCTTTATGTTGCTAGACTTAAGTATATGAATTGCAATAAAATCCATGAACCCTAAAATGTTGCATAATGAATTAAACAAGGATTCAATATTCTAGAACTCTCTTTAACTTTTATGTCTCTCATTTACTTGCTTTCCTTTTTAGTTTTTCCTAAATCACAAATTGAATTCGAATCTTCAAATATAATTGATTCAATTCTAGAATAGCTAAGTAACTTTGGATCCTCAATGGAGTGATATTCGGACTTAACCGTCTTATATTATAACTTGACCCGTACACTTGTGG
Source organism: Citrullus colocynthis (assembly GCA_031780015.1). Lineage (NCBI taxonomy): Eukaryota > Viridiplantae > Streptophyta > Magnoliopsida > Cucurbitales > Cucurbitaceae > Citrullus > Citrullus colocynthis. The sequence continues at coordinate 1,191,408 of QLSR01000372.1, forward strand.
TAAACATGAAAAGTGCACATCACTCTCCCTCTTACCAACCTCAATCAAGACGCATCATAAGTCTTCAATCCTTTAAGTCCACTCGGCTAGCTAAAAAACGCATCCTCCATTACTTACACTTACTCACACTAGGACGCATCCTACCTTCTTGCTACGCAAGCACGCTTCCATAAACACAAATCCACACCTTAGACACGCATCATACATCATTAACACCACACACTTGGCTTTCTAGGATGCATCCTTCATGAACTTTAGGCTTGGCTACTCCATAGGTCTTCAATGCACCCTACCCACATTGGACCAAATTTCCCCTAAACTCTCTTCCTTCAATTGCCGACCATACTCATTGTCACAACCCGCCTAACTCACACCTAATGCTCTTGGCTACCCTTCTTCTCAAGCGCACCCTTTGTTACTTTCTTCAATTTTTTTCGTCGACTAAATCCACACAATGCCTCTCTTGACCTCTTTTTTTTCATACCTCTTTTAACATGAATCTTGATAAATTCTCTAAGTCCACAATTCCCTACAAACTCACTTAGTTTAGCACTAAGAGGATGAAAGTAGGGTTTACAGCACATGTGAAATAATAGGTTGGATTGGGTACCGATTAATCAGGCTGCATATTTTGGGCTTACAATTTTTTGGGATTTTTCATGGATTGTCGGTGGGTTACTTTTTGGAATTTCACCTTCTTTGTAGTTGGGCAATAGTGGGCTGGGTAAGTTTTTCTATTTGTGTAAATAGTTTGATTTATTTTCTATAATTGAAAAGACCTCTATAAATTATAGATTATAGATTTGAAAATTTAAAGACATGAATGAAAGTTTAAACAAAATAAACAATTTGGGGAAATTTGTATGAATAACCCAGATATTGGGCCAAAAATGTCAAATGACCCAATTTTTTAAAAGAATGTCAAATGACCCTTTGCAAAAATGTCAAATGACCCTTTGCTGACGTCAAGTTTGGATGAAATTACCGAAATGAACTTGCACATGCGAAAAAGCCGATCTCGCTCTTGCTTCCTTTCATGACTCACAATCACTTTTATCTCTCTCTCACTCTTGCTCACTGAAGTTGGTTACATCGGAACTTGGACTTTTCGTGATGGAGAAGAATAAGAAAAGAAAGAAAAGAGAGAGGGAGTTGAAGAAGAAGAAGTAGGACAAGAAGAAGAAGGAAAAGAAGAGAAAAAGAGTTAAAGAAAAAGAAAAAAAGAAAGAAAGAAGAAAATGAAAAAAGAAAAAAATAAAGAAGGCCAACACCGTAATTTAACGTGATCATAACATCATTAAATAATTGTTTGACATTCTTTTTTTAAAAAATGGTGAGGTTTGCGATGTTGAGCCTTTAAAAGGCTTTTTATACAATTATTCAAAAAATTGGTATGTTCCATAATTTAGGGGGAAAAAAAAAGAACAAGAAATTGAGGACAAAAGTGGAATGTATGCTCAAGAGCATTTTGGCCGCTCTACTTTTTAGATTTTTTCTTTCTAAGCGAAGGGTATTTTCCTCCAATTTTATTTTTACCAACTCCAGAGATTACCTTTTAGAATTTTACTCCCCGTCCAAAATTAGATCGACCACCTCTCCCTTGTTCCTCGTGTCGTACACTGGCCGGTCGACCAACTCCAACGCCACCGTTCCAGTCGGCCATTGGAGGACCTTGCCTCTGTCCGCCAGCCATATTACCCACACAGCTGCTCCACACCTCATCAAGAACGCATTGATAGCGTCAATCGAGGGGAACAGACGCAGGCCAAGAATAGAAAACAAGTCATCATCCAATTCTGGCCCAGCATTGGTTGAAGTCTACAAAGTGAGATAATATCAGACTACATGTTTTCATCTGATGATTGTCAATTTCATGTTTATCACATTCTTGACGTATAATTCTACTCATTGGACTAAATGAAATTTGTAAATAGAAAGATTGAACAAAAGGTTTTGCCCTGATGCATTTACATGGCCCAGGTTGTTGATTTTTATCCGAATACAATTCTCTGATTTCTTTTGCTGTTATACAAATCAAATCGGCATGTTAGGATGCGTCCATGAGATCGAACCCTCAACGGGAGATGATAGGATTGCCTCGTAACGATTTTCTTGATTGGTTTAATTTGTGATGATTTGGGTAAATTAACTTGTGCTTAGCGGAAATGGTGGAACGATTACATGAAGTTCGGTTTATTGATATGTCCGTCTATTTATTTCCAGGGTTGTAAAAGTTGAAATCCTCTGTGGACTGGGCCAGTCGCTTGGGCGTAATTTGCTGGAGTTTATAATGCAGCCATGGACACAGGTTTAGAGCAAGCATATGTACCGTAGATAGCGTCGCGTTTACGAATGGAATTTTTTGGTAGTGTTTCTGTAGTTGCAGTCAGCACTCTTGGGCCATTGTTATGTTGTGTCCGAGTCAATTGCTAGCTTCTTCTAGGAATACTGAAAACAAAGATAAACTACATAGGTGTTGAAGAAATGGAATTGCGAATGAAAGTCACTCAAGCAGTACACGTCCTAAATCATGATACCCAATCTTGCAACCGCGTGGCAGCAAATCAATGGTTAGTTCAGTTTCAGCAGACAGGTGCTGCTTGGGAAGTTGCCACTGCTATCCTTACCTCCGATCATGTTCAACATCCGCTGTCCTCCTTTGTCCCTGATTTAGAAGTCGAGTTCTTTGCTGCTCAGATTCTTAAACGCAAGGTTAGTAGTTTGACTTTAATTTTAATTCCAACCCAATTTCGCATTGCTGAAATATATTGTTTTCCTTATTTTGCGCCAGCCTATTGTTTTGCTTAAGCATAATAACTTTGACTCTGGATTTAATTTTGCAATCAGGAAGAATCTAACTCATATAAATTTCATTTATTGTATAAAGAATTAAAAAAATTGAATTAAATTCATATATCTTTTTAATTATAACAAGAAAAGAGACCTTTCATTCAGAGCAGTTTGATAAGGCATCATCATCATTGGGTCTTTCAGTAGCATCGATCTTTTCCCTGTCAGTCTTAGCCTTCTCCTTCTTGGGTTTTCGTTGCCTGTTCAATAGGGAAACAACGGCTGTCTTGACTCTGTTATGTTTGTGGGGATGTTTGCCTTTGGAGTCCTTGTTAGTCCAAAGGCTTTTCTTCTTCCTTCGCTTGTCCACTCTTTCCCCATCTAGCAGTTTTGTTTTTTCCTTGGTATGGAAGATGTAAGTTTTCAAGAAGGCAAGTTATTTCTGTGGCAGGTTCTGCAAGAAAGAGTTAACACCTTGGATAGGCTCCTGGCCAGAGGGTCCTTTTTGGTTAGGCCATATTGTTGTATTCTTTACATGAAGACAGTGGAGGACCTTGACCATATTCTTTAGAGTTGTGATTTTACTTGGATCGTTTGAAATGGTTTCTTCGAGGCGTTCGACTATATTTGCTACTTCGTAGGGACTTGGGGTTGTAGGGAGTTGATCAAAGAATTTCTCCTCCATTGGCCTTTCCGGGAGAAGGGCTTATTTTTGTGGCAGGTTGTGGTGCATGCTATTATGTGGGGTATGAGGGGGGAGAAAAACAATATAATCTTCAGGAGGGAGATTTCTTGAAGCGATGTTGCCCTTAGATTCTGGATTTCTCATTGGGCCTAGGCATCGATTCTGGATTTCTCATTGGGCCTAGACGTCTAGATCTTTTTGTAACTATTGAAGGTTTTCTTCTTTTTGGTCTATGTTCATCATTAGTTGTGTTTGTCTCCTATTTTTGTCTTCTATTTGGAGATCTTGTATTTTGAAGCAATAGTTTCTTTTCATTATATCAATAAAATTATTATTTCTGTTTTTTAAAAAAAGTGGCTATCTATACATCATCATTTAAAAGTACATATTTGAATGCCCATAATCATACAATTTCTCATTTGAATTTGAAATTCTTACCTGTCAGATCCAGAATGAAGGCTATCTTTTACAATTAGGAGTAAAAGATGCTCTGCTAAACGCTCTTCTTGTGGCTGCCAAAAAGTTTAGTTCAGGCCCTCCTCAGGTGCTTCACCTCTTTCTTGAAATTTGAGCTTTTGTATATTTTCATCATTTAGAAATTTGTATCTTCGGTAAAACAGAAAAGATATTTGATAATAGTCTAAATAGGTGTGCTTATTTGAAAATTTTGATTTCTCTTTAAACTCCCTCCTAAATTATTTATTCTCATATCCATGCAAGAATGAATGTCTCTCACAAAAAAATAGAAAAATTATTTATTCATTTTTGTTTGGTTAAGAGATAACAGTTTATGAAGTTTGAGGTCTAAATGGAACCTCAAACTTCTTTAACCGTAGTTAAACCCTAAAATAACCTTCTGTTCATTTTTTTTTAAAAATCTATTTATATTATAGAGTATCATATCATATGTCTGTATTATTTATCTAGTTAATGGTCTAAATAAGTTCTTAACTTGTTCGTACCTTAGGATATGCCCTCTGCTTTTGTGACAGCTTTTAACTCAAATCTGTCTTGCACTCTCTGCGCTTATCCTGAGAACAGTAGAGCATGGGAAACCCATTGATCGTCTTTTCTACAGTCTTCAGAATCTGCAGAGTGTGGACAATGGCAATTTAGCTGTTTTGGAGATGCTTACTGTTTTACCTGAAGAAGTCGTTGACAGCCAAAATGTTGATTGTAAAATAAGTTCATCCTGTAGGAGCCAATATGCCCGAGAGGTGTAGGAACTTTCTATCTGTACTAATGTGTTTGCAGCCTCCCAATTTATGGTCCACTTTATCTTTTATTGTTTTCCATTTTGTTTAACTTTAATCCTGCAGCTTCTGTTGCACACTCCTATGGTTCTTGAGTTCCTACTGCAGCAATCTGAGAAAGGGTTTGACTGTGGGACACAGCCGCAGGAAAAGAACAGAAAAATTCTTCGATGTTTGCTGAGTTGGGTATGATGGTTATCAACGTTTTGCCACTCTGTTGTAACTAAAAATTTATAATGATGTGTTGGGTGGGGCCTTTTTTCTGTCTGCTTACAAATTTCCAGGGTTAAATATTGACTTAATTCATATAAAGAAAAGCCGTATTTCTTCTTAATTTTTTCAATTGCCACGCCGCTGTTTTGGTCTAGTTTGGACGTTATTCTTGTATTGTTGAGAATTATGTCATCTTGTTATGCATTTTTAGTAGAATTCTCTTTAGGATGTGATGAGGGTGCTATTGATGTGTTAACCTAGTTGAGATATTCGGGTGCGCCGGTTGATCCCTAGTCTTATTGGATTTATGTTTCCTATATAGCTTTACTGCATTGTAATTCGAGCATTACTCTCTTTTCGTTTCATCGATGAAAAGTGTTCCCATTTCAAAAAAAAAAAAAAAAAAAAAAAAAAAAAAAAAAAAA
>QLSR01000372.1:1201112-1224690 GCA_031780015.1 Citrullus colocynthis
AAAAAAAAAAAAAAAAAAAAAAAGGAAGAAAGATTTGTTGGCAACTCAACAACTACTCTCCATATTAGAACTACTTGACTTGAGCTTACCTTAGAAACCTACAAGGAAAGAGGAGAAAGAGAGTGGAGAGAGGAGAGAGCGTTATTGGGCTCTAGTCTTCTTAAAAGTTATTGTTTCCCACTTTTTTTGTTTATTCCGTTTTAATTTTGAATACAATTTTCGCATCTTTGAGGACAAGGAATCGGACCTCACTTCTTTTTTTGATCATCTTTGTATACATCTCTTTCTTTGGTGTATATTCACTTTTTTTTTTTTGTGATTACAACCTCACACCTCGTATATCGTCATGGAATAATATTATGTAATCCCTCACGGCACTTGTTGCCCTTTTGTTATTTTTTTCATCTGTGAAATTTTGATTGAATGTTTCTCATAAAAAAAAGAAATTCCGCATACAATTTTCTGTTTTTTAATCTAAAAAATGCTAAATGTTGGTTAAGATTTGTATGGAAATTCTAGTACTTTACAAATCTTGATAGTTGAAAACCATTGCTTCTTTTTCTTGGTATCTTGTGACTGGGCTATGTACATATGTGGATGAGACAAATGCTAGATTCATGTTACTTCTTTTTATATGCTTTAATGCCTGTGGATCTCTGCAGGGGTTACCTCAGGTCTTGCTGTGCAGAGTACATTTTCTTAAGGAAATGCTTCTTTTGCCTTCTCTTAGTAGTGGAGATGAGAAAGTAATCAGTGGTCTTGCATGCTTGTTCTCAGAAGTTGGGCAAGCAGTATGTTGACTTGGGTTCTTGTTTAAGTTATATTTTTCTTATAACACCCTGTGAATTAGTTAGCAACCTTGTCTTTTACTTTGCTTGGATTACTAAGTTTCAATTTGAGCATTAGACTCTTTTCATTATATCAATGAAAAGTTTGTTTCCCTTTTTTTAAAAAAATTAGTTAGCAACCTCACTTCGTTTTTTCATTCATAGTTTGACTCTTGAATTACACCTTTCAAATGTTATAAGCTATGAGTGAATTGTGTTTTTAAGTTAGTAGCAAGCTTAAAATGGTCTTTGTATTATTGGGTTAGCCTCTATATCCCATTCTTAGAATGTTTGTTTTTCTTTTATTCTTGTTCCCTTTCCCTCTTTATTGGAGTTTGGATCCTTTAATTATTTTCTTTTATTTGCACTGCTTATTGGAGTTTGTATCATTTGAACTTTTTTGTTTATTTTCACTTAGATGAAAAGTTGGTATCTTGAAAAAAGGTAACAATGCTTGAAAATGTAAATGAAACACATTAATTTTCATGAATTATTCCTTGTGTACTTGTCCCTTTCTAAGTTATGACTATTATTTTTAAATCTATGTTAGGCACCATCCTTAATTGTAGACGCCAGTGCTGAAGCCCTTGCTCTAGCTGATGCTCTCTTGAGGTGATCATTTGTTGGGTTTTTGGATGATGGTTTTCCTGATATGTTCATACATGATATAATTTAAATGAAACGATTTATGTGACCTTTCTTTGACCAACCTATTGAGGAGAGACTTCTATTTTAATAATATGTGGGATGGGAGAATTGAACCTCTGATTTCGAGGTTGATAGTGCAAACATTATGCCAATTGAGCTATGCTCATTTTGTCTACATGTGTTGTGAATATTTAGGTTAAGAGCTCCATTCTTGAGATTTGGAAGCACGACTTATGTAGTTACCTTTGTTGGATGGTTTCACGGACAGGGCATTTAAGTTAAAAGAGTCAATATGTTTTGCACTTTTTTTCTTTTTTTTTTGGAAGAAAACACAACTTTTCATTGATATAATGGAAAGAGACCAATGCTCAAGATACCAGAAAACAAAATATAATAAAGAAATAGTAAGACATTAATGGTACAAGACAATTCAAAGATCAAACAAAAAAGATAAAAGCTTCCCAGTTCAGAAAAATATCTTGAATAGAAAAATTCGCAAATAATTTAGAAAGAGAACACCAAGTAGAAGCATTGAGTGCATCTTTATTTTTTATTTTTAAACAAAAACAAACTTTTCATTGAGATAATGAAAAGAGACTAATGCTCCATTTCCAATTCAAAAAATACAATATAATAATAAGCATAGTAATTGGGAAGACTGAGGATAAGAAGGTGCTCCTGGGCATCTCAGCTAGGTTGACACCCATTGCACCCTCATCATATTCATTTACAAGAAAAAGCTACCAAAGTAAAAGAGAAGTAGACAATTAGCTTATTACAATGAATAAATAAATAAAACCCTCCAGATCTTTGACCGTTAATTTATATTTGACTCATCATCAAAATTGTGGGATGTTTGCTTCTTGTAATCTTGGGAGAAGGTTCTTTGAACAAATGACACTTGGGAGCCTAGGATGTTGAATTTCGAGTGAATGATTACCATCGAAGAATGTCTTTTCCTTGGAGGGTTGATACTTTGAGGGACCAGAGCACGAACACAAATATCCTCCAAGAAATCAGGATGTGTTGAATGATATAGCAAAGAGTTAGCCGAGTACTTGTTCTTCTAGTGTTTGGGAGTTGTGGGTGATCCAGAGATGGTTCGAGGACTTACAATCTCATTAGAGTCTTTGAAGAACTTGATTTGACCCTTCTACTTCCAACTGGATGCTTGGTAATATTGAATTTAAGGGAGGAACTTGAATTGGGTATGAGTGAGAATACAGTTGTCCAAATTATGAATCTTCTTCAATTTTCTGCTGAACCAATGCGCCCCTTGCATTTCCTTCTTCAAAATTGCATTCTTTAATAAAAGAAGGAGGGGGAGGGGGGGGGGGAATCGACTCTTTTCTTTTAATCAACACAATTTATGAGTCATTCTTCATTAAATATGGAGAGAGAGGAGGAGTCTTATTAAATGCTCCAATTGTATTTATTTTTACCTTTTCAACGCTTGAGGAGCATGGTGCCTTTTCTATAACCAAGCCGCCTACACCGTTCTACAGTCAATCCACTAAAGATGTTTATAATGGAAAACTCTTTAGTTCCTTTCAAACCATAGTTTAGCAAGTAATGCTTTGACAACATTAACCCATAACAGAAGTGGCAAAGGATGAGCTTTCTTCATCTCCATCCATTGGGCCTCTCTCTTGGCTCACAAGTACTTTCTCCTCTCTCCTCAAAGCCCCACCAAACCAAAAGTTCTTCAGCGAGAAATGGATGAATGAGCTAACGTTGTGGATTGAGAAAATTTTGAATGGAAAAGGCACCGTGGAAGAGCTTGCAAAGTTGGTCAACAAGGGGGTCAAACAAAATGTTGATTCCAATAGGAGAAGAAAGACGAGGTTGTAAAGTTGTTTTATGTTTTTTTTGTTTTTATTTTTTTTTTATAGGAAACAATAACCATTCATGATATGATGAAATGATATACAAATCATGAGATAATTGCAAAAAATACCTCCATGGACTAGCAAGGGTGATAAGATAATAATTACGAAAAGGAGGAGATAATTTGCTCCAAGTGATAACTAGTAGAGAAGTGGAATCGATAAAGTACCCTATTGATATAGAACTCAAATCTTGGAGCGATCTTGAAGAGAGAATTTTATTGATGTAGTGAAATAATGAGACAAGCTACCCCTAAATAGACCTAACGGGAAAGGGTTTAGTCACCCCTAACTAACTAATTAACTATACTAATCCTAATCTTCCCTTAAATAGACCCAAGGGAAAAGGGTTGGTTCACACCTAATCTAAAATTAATAAGTAAAATTACAATTGATTAAACCAAAGGGAATTTCCCAAAATACCCTGTATCACCTATGTTCCTTTTTAAATAAGTTTGAGTTCTCAACAAACTTGTCCGACCACCACATTAACTCCATTTCAGATGGACTTTTGTTTTTTTTTTTTTTCTTTTTGAAAAGTGTTAAATCACCATTAGGGCTTAGAACTTAGAATTTTGATTACTTGGATGTACTGCCCTTTTATATTGTTGAGTTTTTATTTTGTTTTATCAAGATGTTATGAGGGTGCCAAGGGGGTCACCTCCTAATCCTTACCTTGTTTCGATGTGTAGAGTTCTTTTGTGTATTAGAGCCTTGTCTCAATTCATTATATCAATGAAAGAGACCATTTCCTTTTCAGAAAAAGAAAAGTGTTAAATCACCAATTGGTCCTAGAGCTTAAGCTGATAGGTAAAGATAAATTCAATATAATATCATTTAACACCCTCTTCACTTGTGGGCTAGAAATATGGAGAAGACCCAACAAGTGGAAATCAATATTAGTTGGGGAGGAAATAACATTGTAAGGGTTTGCTCAAAGGACCTCCTGAACCACCTACTCTATTACCATGATAAATCACCGATTGACCCAAAAGCTTAAGTTGATAGGTGAAGGTAAATTTAACATTATATCATCTAAAAAAAAGGAAACACAACTTTTATTTGAAGAAATGAAGAATGACTAATGCTTAGATGACAAGGATATTGAAAGCAATGAAAGTTCACTCTGTTGTAAATTTAGTTTCTGAAGAAGTTCACTCTGTTGAACATATACTTGAAGATGTTGCTTCACTCTTCCAAAGTTCAACTAAGTAGAAAAATTCAAATTTGAAGCCTTGCTTGTTGCATTTTCAGTTATCACCTTCTCTAATCTCATCTAAATTCTCCACCTTGATTGAAGAATGTGGCTTAATTCTTGGGTAAACAGTCTGTCAACTATTAAATAAAGCCTTTGGTTACAGCTTTTTCTCAAGAGATTTGTGGTGGCTGTTTTGTTTGGAGGCCTCTCGCAGATGTAAGGTTGTTTTGTTTGAATTGGGGCTGCTCTTATAGTGTTTTGCTTGGCTGGCTAGGTTTCTGGGTTGGCAGCATGCAAGACAGTTTGGTTTTGAGTTTCTTCCCAAGACTTCTCTGCTTTCAAAGCATTAAGACAATCAAATCTCAAGTCTTTTACATTGCTAGAAGTTTGGCAGCTTCGATTTTTTCGTTTATTGGGGTTGTATTAAGGATTGGTCTCCTTTATCCTTCATTTTGTTCTTGTTTGCTCCATTTTCTATGTTGTATTTTCTCTTTTCTTTGTCTGTTTCATTATTGTTTGAGCTTTAGACTCATTTCATTAATTCAATAAAAGAGTCTTGTTTCCGTTTAAAAAAAAAAAACAATTAAGAACTACAAGAAAGCATTTGTGGAGACTATTTGAAGGAAAGGGTTCGAAAGAGATCTGCAACCTCTTTCTCGAAAATTATGTCTTGTTGTTCTAAGGCCGAATTTGGAACAAAGTTTCCAGTTCTTCATTGCTAACGCTTGCCAAAGAGTCATCATAAAAAATGTCCTCTATCACCTGACTTTTTGGCCTTGCAATGGATGGAATTTCCCTTGATAAATTGAATTTTCCATTTGGAACTGGAATAATCGTACTAGAGACAACATGGTCGGGAGTTGGAACAAGAAATCTTGGTATGCTTCCTAATTAGTGCTGGAACTTGACAAAAGAGTAGCAAACTTCAATTACATCAGGATTAAAATCACCATCCTTTGATAATAATGAAGCCCCACGTTTACGAGAATAAATCTTTTTAGAAGGCATGAAAGTAGGCCTTTTTAATTTTTGATGAGGAGTTTTGAGAGCTTGAGAATCAAACCTTTCCTTCTTTGACTCCGAAATTCTCGGACTAATTGCCACCGAGTTAAAGAATGAAGATAGATCTACTCCAATAAAACCATGGGAAAATGATGGCTGGTCAATAATACCCTCTTGTCCCATATTTAAATCCGTCGAAAAAACTCTTTCTTTCATACTCGGGGGAGATTGATTAATTGCGCACTAATTCCTTGAGAGAGAACTTCATTTTCATTAATGTCCTTCGATACAGCTTCTTCCTCGGGAAAAGATGTGATTTTTGGAGAAGACTCTTGAGTTCGAAACAACTTGGTGGGAGATGTAATGTCAGCCATAGGAGATTGACAAGTGGACGAAGAAAACGCTTCCCCTTCCTTTGTGCGTGGATGATTGATTGAAAAGGCTATCACTTCCTTTACTTCATGCTGAACCAAAGTGTCCTTTGCAATTCCTTCTTGAAAATTGCAGTCTTTAGTAAAAGAAGGGGGAGGGAGAAACGACTCTATTCCTATAATTAAGACAACTTGTGAAACGTCCTTCTTTAATTCTGGAGAGAGAGAGGATGAGTCTTACTAAATGCTATTGGTACCAAAGGAATATAGTTGAAGGTAAGTGTGCTCTCTTCTCTCATCAAAATTTTTCTTTTGTTGTTGAGAATTGTATGCACAACACCCATTTAGATTTTGCTCAATCATTTTAGTCAAAGTTGGAGTATTAAAGCAAATGCATAAATTGATCTGAAAATTTGTTGTTGCATAACCCAGAATTTGTGAAGAAAGGGGTTGAAAAAAAATCACAAAGAGGGAGGCAACAAATTGAAACTGGAAAGAACTGAACCCAGGTCAAATTGCGTGAAACACATGCTAGGAATTGAGCACACATGTTGGGTTGAATCGCTTGGGTCGGTTCAAATGGATCACGTGTTTCCACATATTCTTCCTTGTTGTCTTCCAAGCAATCGACTGCAACTAGAGATTCAAACTTCTTGAACTCGAGTTGCCCATGGTTGTTGTCTTCTTTGCCAAAATTACCTCCTATTATTACGTCTTCTTTCTTGACTTCTTTGTCATTGCATGCAACAACACATGTTTCTTCGTTCTTTTCTTCCTCTGTAACGTTGGTGAATTCACGTGGAAACCTTAAAATCTTTGGTTCATGGGGTGAAAGTAATGGGTTGAAAATAGTCGCCCAACTTTCCCCTACGAACGTGTTTTCATCCTCCTTGTTATACGCAATAACACAAAAGGTTTTGTCGATTGGTTCTTCCTCCTCGTTGACTTCTATAACTTTCTTTAACAATAAGTTTGATTCACCTTTGTCTTTGGTCATATCCCATTCATCTTTGTTTTCACTTGAATTTGTTTCGCTTGTCTTTTCTTCTTCTTCTCCTTCATTGCACATCTTTTCTTCTTCTTCTTCTTCATGCACTTGGTCTTTGCTTTCAGTTTGGGTTGCTTGAATTTTACTACTGAGCTTCAATTGTGAATCATTGGATTTTTCTTGTGCAAATTCAAAGCTTCGAGTGATTTCTAGCCTTTTTTGAATTTTTCCCAAAAGCCCCCAAAATTCCATTCCCTTCCGAAAATCTTCTTGATAGATGTTCTTACTTGAATATTTCTGTTTGCTTGAAAATGTTTCGATCACCATATTGGTGTTGGGATGATTCATGGGTGTTCTTAGATGTTGGTCATAATAATTTCTTTCACACTCTAAATCATTTTCTGAATCTAACCCCCAATTCTTATGTCGATTTCTTGAAAGCCCAATTTGATTGGACCATCGGACTCTTTGTTGATAATGCTGCCTTGTCTTTTGGCCGCAAATTGCATTAGAATCTTCATCGGAATCGCTAGAATCACCAAAATTAAATTTTCGATGTGGATAATGATAGGTTCTTTTTGAAAATCGGGCATAGGCGAAATTTTTATGTTAGAATTCTTCTTCTGAGTCACTTGAGTCAGAATTCTAGCATTGGTTTTGGGAGTAAACTTGACTTTCTTGCTTATACCAACTGCAGTATTTTTTCTTGGATGTCTTCCTTGATCGATAATAGTCCATTCTTGCAAAATTTTGAAAAAAATCTTTGATTTCTTCTTTTGTTTCTAGAATTTAGAGGGTTCCCCCTAATTAGATGTGTTTTGTTAAAAAATAAGCACAACTCACAAAACTCCCTCTTGCGATCGACGTCATCAAGAGTTTCCTTGTCTTCCACGGCGGCAGTCAATGTTGACCTAGACGGCTGCTCTGATACCAAATTGATGTAGCCTAAAGGATAAAAAAAGGAGATAATTCTTCAAGAATAAAATCAAAGTATTTATTATGAATCAGAAGTTATCAAAACAAGAATACAGTCCCTCTACTTTGTAGAGAATTGAAAAGCAAACTAATCCCAATCCTAATTAATCAAATAAACCCTAATTCGATTAAACTAAGGAAACTAATCCTAACCCTAATCAATCAATTAAACTAATCCTAAATCTAATCAATTAAGGATTTGACCAAGATACTCTACTTTACCCTAATCCTACTATATCAAAAACTGATCGGAAAAGGGATAAATTCCCCGAATCTATGGTTAGAGAAGGAAAGATGGAGAGAGAATAGAGGAGAGAGGAGAGAGGAGAGAGCATACTTACCTTTTTGATTACTTGGTCTTACAACATAAGTAATTGGTGTAAATTGTCACCTTTCTTTCATTCTTTTAGTTTATCTAATCTTATCCAATTGTAGAAGTATTATGTAGCCTTTTGATTGGGGTTTTTGCCTCCTTTCTTTCCTAAATTTCATAATACATCAATGTAATTGATTTTTTTTTTTTGAAACAGTAACAAAACTTTTCATTTTACTTTTTATTGATGAAATGAAAAGAGCCTAAAGCTTGAATTACAAAGATACATTAGATTTAAATTAATTGTTTCTCTTTCTTATTAAATATATATATGTGTGTGATTGATTAAAATAGTAAGAATGGCTAGGGAGGAACTCTGTAGGCAATTTCTCAATTCTAATTGTTAGATTGCACATGCTAAAATGTTATAATGACAAGGCCTCGTGTCTTACATTAAATTTTTGTCTCACACATGTTAGTTCACCTTTTCCTAATTTGATGCAGTTGTGTGGCTTTTCCAAGTGAAGATTGGGAGATTGCTGACTCAACATTGCAATTTTGGTATTTTCATATTCTTGCTAAAATTTTAAGGTGTTATGAAATTTTTTTGACACAACAAATATTTCTATAATAGTATCTAAGAAGCAGACACGGATACATATACGTTAGTATACAACCATACGCTAATTTCTAAAATTAAGATACAAATACGTTGAGGATATGTTATGTTATGTATATATGTATGTATGTGTATATTAGATATTTTCTTGATATATGTGAATTTAACATAAAGATACCAAGTGAATACTTATTTTAAGTTAAATTAAAGGGGATTTAAAAAGAGAGTGAAAAAAGAGGGGGGGGGGGGGGGAAAAAAAAAAAATTTCGTTTTCTGTTTTTTAATAAGATTTAAAGGGGGAAAAAGGAGAGGGATAAGGGGGGTTTAAAAAGGGGGGAAAAAAAGGGGGGGGGGGGGGGGGGGGGATAACAACGGGGGAAATTGACTGGCAACGTCGAGGTTGAGTCGTGGTGGATGGTTTATGACGGGTGTACAACAGTGACAATATGTATGGAGGGGGGCTGTGAGGATGATGAGATTTGAGAAAGATGATTTTGATTTTTAGGGTCATCATTCTTTTATGTTTTACCCTTTTTAATTTTTTTTTAATTGTTTTTTTATTATTTTTAGTTTTGGCTGCCAGGTTACATTGGGCTCGTGGGCTTTGGGCTGACCATTAAGTGGCAGCCTTCAATTGAAAAAAAAAGAAGCTTGAGCGTTGACCTTCATGTATTTGGGAGGGGATACGCGAATCCAAAAAAAAAAAAGAAAAAAAAAAAAAAGATACTTCAAATCACATATTGAACATTTATCTGGATGTGTGTATTTGATACTGATTCTTTGCACAATTTGAAGTATCTGTGCCTCATAGTATGGTGTGAAATCCAAAAATTTGTTTCCTAGAAAGTGTATCATCCAATGTAGCGTAAGGAATGCCTTTTTCTTTTTTTTCTTTTTGGATAAGGTGTAAGGATTGGTCTTTGTTTCTCAACTATTTTTAATCAATTGACCATCATGGGTTGGCCTAGTGGTAACAAAAGGCCGTGGGTTTAATAAAGGACTTAGAGGGAACAAAAGGCCATGGGTTCGATCCATGGTGGCCACCTACTAAAGATTTAATATCCTACGGGTTTCCTTGACACCTAAATGTCGTAGGGTTAGGTGGGTTGTCCCGTGAGATTAGTCGAGGTGTGCATAAGCTAGCCTGGACACTCAAGGATATCCAAAAAAAAAAAAAAAAAGAAAGAATTTAGAGGAAATGTGTTCAATCCATGGTGACCACCTAAATAGGATTTAATATCCTTCGAATTTCCTTGGCATCCAAATGTTGTAAGGCTAGGTGGGTTGTCCCGTGAGATTAGTTGAGTTGGCATAAGTTGGTCCAGAAACTCATGCATGCTCTTTTATTTAAGTTACTTTACAATTGAGTTTCTCATCAATTATAGTGAATTTTATAGGCACATTAGAAATTTAGTATGGGTTGGGATGATAACGTGGAATATTATTGAATAATTCATTTCTTTCTTGCTTTACAATAATACAATAGTCAAAACTTAAATACGATCTAAAACTCTTATCTCCTGGTTTAGTGCTTTCCAATTTGTTAGTTTCCCATGAATTTTCCAATCGGTCTCACGAGTGTGTTGGGATTTGTTGCAATGTACGCACCATACACAAGATTTGTTAGGTTGAATTGAAGCCTTATTGCCAATGGCTTCAACCACCACAACAGAGGTCCCAATGAAGTTGATACTTTTCCTGGCACGCATAACATTCTAACAACTCTCTTCCTTGCGAACTTCAGAGAAAACTTAATTAATTGAGGGAAGGGGGCTTTTTTTACCTATAACTCGACTTTGAACTCCATCAAACTCATCATTGAGACCAGTGAGAAATTTGTAAATCCGACTGTCCTCCACAACCTTTTTTTTTGTGTGCTTGATCTTTTGTTGATTCCCATTCATAATTATCAAAGAGATCCAACTCTTGCCACATTCTGGTATGTTTGTGAAAATATTGTGTAATTGTATCTCCGCCGGCCGTGGTCTAGTTGTCTAGGCTCCTGTCTTTTGCTCCCTACATTCATAAATGACCTAGTTTGATATTAACTCAATGACTCGCAATTGGTTGTTTAGGCCAAAATGTATATGGTTGACATTCTCCATAAGTCTTTTGTGGTGGAACAACATATATATTGGAAACATATTTTCTCAGTCATGGAATTGACTAACCAAGTCATAACCATGGAGTTGTCAGTGTCTCGGGTAGCAGACAATGAATTAGTCTTGGAAGGTGCCGTTTTGTCTCCAGTGAGATATCCATTCTTCCCTTCTCAATGAACGTACATTCTGATACTTTGGGACCGACGAGGGAAATTGTCACCATTAAGTCGAATTGTAATAATTTGAACATTTGAAGTATTAGGTTGTCAGCAACTTTGGCCATCAATGACTTGTCTTTTGACACAGGGGACACCATGTACTTGAAAAGAAACAAACGATAATGTAAATAAGAAAAAAAATTAAAAATTCCAAAAAACGAGTATATTTCTGCAGCCACAACCAAAAACGTAGAGAAAAGAACGAAACCCTATGACACAAACTGAGCCAACTGAATGGATGTGAGCTAAAGGCTGGAGGTGGCCGGACAGACGTGATCGGTGATGGTTGGAGCAAATGAACGGTGCGAGGCTCCAGTTGGCAGTGACAGAGACAGGTCGCGGTCGTTTTGGGTGGTGCTTGAGCTATTTTCTTATTTGGTATGAGGAGAATGGATCTTTTGTGGAGCGCATGAGCTAAAAAAGAAGATTTTGTTATCTCTGTTCCTTTTATGATGGTTTGAAGACAGTTTGATTGAGCTTTTGCATCTTTTAGATCAATCCCTTTTTCATATTTAATTCCAAGGAGATTTAGGAGTCATTCGGTTATCTAAGTTTAGATCATCTTCTAACCGTTTTTTGAATGTGCTATTTGGCCTAGCGTTGGGGAAAGAACGAACATTCATGTTCTAGCTGTGTTTAACAAAAAAGTATTGTTAGTCTTTTGGGAAATGATGGGAGATTTTCTTATTAATTTTGATGAGGTGACGAACCTGAACCCCAGTGCAGTTGTTGAACTGGTATATCAGTTAGAGAAATTTGGAATGAATGAAACAATCAAGAGTTATGCTGAGGTGTTAGTTGAAAATCAGAGTGTTCATTCCTTTGATTTAGGAATGCTTAGACCTCTTATTGTGTGAGAAAAGATCATGAGGTGATTCAACTTGAGTTCGATGATTTATGGATTTCAAGACTTTTTGGGCATATTGATTGGAAGAAAATTGCAGTTTTGGGAGATCATTTCAAAACCAAAGTGTTGATCAATCCGCCCTTTGATGATAAAGTGTCGATTAATGTTGTCAATGGAAACTTAGCCAATTTCATTGATTCTCCTTGAAAAAGGACAATTTTCAAGGATTTTCATTTGCATTTTGAAAAATGGAATAGCAGATTACATTGTCATCCAAGATTTATAAAGGGATATGGGGGTTGGATTTCCATTAAAGTCTACCCTTAGACTACTGGTGTTGTGAGACTTTTCAAGCTGTTGGGACATATTTTGGTGGTCTTGTTAGCATTGCAACTGATGCTCTTAATTTGATCAATTGCTTGGTGGCTCGTATTCAAGTCCAACGTAATTTAGGTGGTTTCATTCCAACAACAATTGAAATTCAAAATTACTTTAGAGTAAATATTTTTCTCCATTTTGTTGATATGGAAGTTATGGATCCTCCCAATATAGGTCATGACCCATTATTCGTGAGTGATTTGAGTGATTTTTCCAGTTCAGGTTGTGGAAGATGAAGGCATTGGTCCAAATCTTCAAAGTCCAGAAGTTGCATTTTATGAATCAATCGAGAAACTTTCATCAGTTTCAAGGATCCCTTTCTATCGTCAAAGAATTTGGACAAATCTCTTCCCTCTAAGATATGTTTGGTTGATGATGAAATTGTGTTATCAGATTTTTCAAGGAGACTTCTAATCTTCATTTTGATATTCAAGGAAAGCGACTTCTTTTTGAATAGTCACGTGCCAGGGACCAATCTTTAGCAACAGATGGAACAGCGCATTACCAAGAGCCACTAGCCCATCCAAGAATTAACAAAAATCAGACCATAAATTCTGAAAAGGAATGCCTCAAGAAGAGACAAACTAATCCGAATGATACTGAGCTTTACAAAATAGCAAACCACAAGCTTCAACAATGGAGGAAAGATGGGATGGAATTTTAGAAGGAGATAAAGGAGAAAAACATTCAGATTGAATATCTTTCTCTCTTCATTCCTGAATTAATGGACTTCTAAAGTATAAACTGAATTTTTGAATCTGGGAGAGAAATTCGACAGCATAAACTTATGAGAGGGCGAAGAGGCTTCAAAGGGTTGTGAGCTGCCTTTGACAATGCTAAAGCTGGTACTTGAGCAAATGGGCAACTTAATTCTGACAAATCAGTGTTTTCTTCTACAAACTTAGTTTGAGTGAATGGAATCTCTTTTACGAGAGTAGTGCAAAGGGAAAGGTCATAAAAGTTGTGCTGAAGCTGCAGGAGAAACAACAAGAGCCTTGGGCTTTTCATCTTTCTTTAAAACTGCTTCCTTAGAGATGGTTGGAAAGGATGACAAATCAACACCTTTGAAAATCTGAAACTATTGATGAGAAGAAGCTGGAAATAGATTAGCAATAAAGTGATGTTCCTTGGATGAAACGAAAATGGAAGAAGGCTTTTCGACTTCTGAGATTCTGAATTTGAACTTCCCTTTTTTCCTTGAGTAATAGTTGGGGAAGGCTTCAAGTAAATTCTTTTTGCAGACAATATACGAATTTTGCCTTAAAATCTCCAACTCTGATTCATTAGGAATATGAAGAGACTTCGAAAAAGTATCTTCTATCAATAAGCTGTCACCAATTAATGTATCTTTTTCAGTCGAAGAGGATTGAATGGCTTTGAGAACGCCGACTGGAACTTCATTGAAAATATGTCTTTGATGCAAAAACTAAAATGGGATTGATATCCAAGGAAAGAGTTTTCTTTTGAAGCTTGAATCTTTTGATGCAAAAACTAAAGCCAAGGAGATTTCTAATCTTCAGTTTAATATTCAATCTGCATCTTTTTTTTGAAACAGAAACGTACGTATCATTGATGTCATGAAAATAGTCTAATGCTTAGAATACAAAGCTTCAAAATACAATGATACATAGTAATAAAGTGTAATAACCGTAGTACTATGGATCAATAGGTGCACTGCATTCAAAGGTGAAGTTATGGATTTGTAACTATTGGGAGTATAGAAATTTGAACCAGAAATGCAAGCTTAGTTGTTTAAATCATCACTGGACACAAGTTTATACAGCTTAATATTTAACATTTTTGGCTCGCTTTTATTTAGAGGATTTTCAGCAGGCAATGCGATCTCTTGATAATCTTACTTGTTTAATCTTGAAGAAATAAGCTGGAGTTCTTGTTAAAGACTTTCGGTCAATCAACCTCACGAAAAATTGTAGGAAATGTCTTAGCTAAGAGATTGAAATTGTAGGAAATGTCTTAGCTAAGAGATTGAAGAGGGTTATGCCAAGTATTATTTTTCTTTCTCAAAATGCATTTACCGGTGGAAGACAGTTTATATCCCCAGTTCTTTTGCTGATGAAGTGGTTGAAGAATATAGATCTAAGAAAAGCAAAAATTTTGGATTCTTGAACTCATCCCAGTTTGTATTGTCTACTGTTTTGGTTGTTTTCTCTTTTATTGCAAATTTGATGGAGGACCATTAATGAAGTTGGCCCTCAAAATGTGATTCAAGTGATAATTGATGATCTAAGAAGCACGAATGCAACACGGACACAACGACATATCAATTTCTACAAATGTAGGTTGTCAATCATTCTCAATCTCCTTTCATGTTTCTTGATAAAAGTAACTAAAATAAAATTAAAACCAAAAAAGGAAAAAAAAAAAAAAAAAAAAAAACCAGAGGTGCTCTATGTTACAATCGCAAACTTTCTAACTTCGGGAAGGGCGATTGTGCGACACTTGCTCTAACCCGGTGAGCAAGTCAACCGTGTAAAAATAAAAATTTGTGTTCAACTTTGGTATTGGGTCTAGCCTTCGCTCACATTGAGAGAAAATGACTTTTATACAATGTGAGAGAAAACATCTTTGAAAACAACATTAAAGAAAGCATTGTAGACTATCAATTGCAAGAAAGCTTTGATTTCAAACAGTATACAACACTTGGTCAGGGGAGGTTTGATGAGTACTTGGTCCCCTATAGCAGTTTTTGCCACTTTTTTCCAATGGCTGGCATGTATATCAAAATGGCGAGGAGTTATACACTAAGAAAACAACATGGAAATGATAACAACTTACGAAATTAGTAACAAGGTATAAATATAAAATTATTAACAAGGTATAAATATAAGGTGGTTGAAGATGGTTTAGGCATGCAGTCATAGGCTAATAGTAACACTCCCTGGACAAAGCATGCGTGGGACACTCTACAAGTGGTATAGTGATTTTTCTCCTCTAGCTGTGGTTTTTTTTTGGGACAAAAGTTGTTACACTACAATGTTTATTCCTTTATTTTTTATACCTTTATTTATTTATTTATTTTTTAATGTAACTCTTATTGGTGCTGTGAAAATTACAAGAATGTGAATTCTTAAATCTCTTCTCAGGTCTTCTCTTGCGAGCTATATTCTTGGCCTTGATGAGAATAATTCAGGAAATAGGAAACATGTGGAAGATGTATTTCTATCTGTATTTTCAGCACTGCTTGATGGGCTTCTATTACGTGCTCAGGTTTCGTTTCCTTTTCTGCTTGTCCTGGATACACCAAACACGAAGTTGGTCTTAGTTGCTTGCTTATCTGAGCGTTTTTTACTTTATTTTCTGCTATCTTTTTTTATAGACGGTTAAAAACAATTGCTAGTGCATGCTTGAGTGGAATTTGTTGTGTTCTTTTAAATATAAATATAGCTGATTAGTTCTGCTACATTAGAATGTAGCATTTTGCACTTCTTTGAATGCTATTATGATGAGGGTAATGATGTTAATCTCATATATATATATTATTTGTATAAGAAACATCAAAAGCCTTCATTCCTCAACAAAAGAGGTTTTTTTTTTTTTTTTTTTTTATTTTTTTTAATTTTTTAAATTTTTTATTTTTTTTTGAAATGGAAACAAGATTTTCATTGAAATATTGAAGGAGTCTAATGGAAACAAGATGTTGTAATGGACTTCATATCTCTCTTTGGTGTTTGGTTCATTCTGTAAGCTTCTAGGAATTTACTATTTCAATTTGATGCAAGTGTGACCAACTTCTGAACACTGCCTTACCTTGTATGGACTCCATATCTCTCTTTTGTGGGTTTCGATGTTGTAAACTTAGGCATTGTTTGTTAGGTCCCAAAAGTTTTAAGCAAGTAAACTAGAAATAGATTTATTTATTTATTAGTTAATTATTATTATTTTGCATTTCTCTGTTTGAATATGTAACTAAAACCATGTTTGTTTTTGTGTGTTTCTAAACTAGATATATAGACAGCTGTTTTTCTAACTTTTGTTCTTTTAAATGGTGAAAATTTTGGTTTTCTATGATGTTAAGGCAACTTATCATCTTCTTTGTGATTGATAGGTAGTTGAATCTGCTTTCAACGAGGAAAGAGGAATGATAGACCTACCTGATGGTCTTATCCATTTTAGAATGAATATCGTTGAGCTTCTGGTGGATATTTGTCAAATTTTAAGGTCTTCCAGATTTATGGAAAAGGTATGCTCGTTTGTGGATGTGCTTTATCAATGGTAAACAAGTATGATGTAAATTTGGTTTAGGCACTATGTTTATATCTGTTAAATGAAAAGCACATTCACACTTCTTAATTTTCTGTCTGAAAAAAAATTCAATTGAAGATTTTTGGCGCTTGGCGTGGATAATAAATTTCAGGGAAGAATGATGAGTGTAAAACAATAAACTTATGATGGGAAATCCTAGCGGAATTAAAGAAAGAATTCTTATATTGTTGCCTCTAATTCTCGATTGTTGCCTCTACCTGATTAATATTTTCATGGATGGTAATATTTGCATGAGATTTGAAGATGAAAGAATGTTCAGTAGCCTTGGTAGATGGATAATTGGCAGCTATCATTTGGAAGTAGAGAAATGGAATCTTGTAAAGCATAAGAAACAAGAAGTAAAAATGGGGATTTGAGGTTGGATGGAACTTCAGAATTTTCTTTTGTTATTTTCTTTACTTTCACTCCTATTGGAGTTTGAATCTTTTGAGCACTAGTTCCTTTTTTTTTTTTTTTTTTGACAAGGAAACGGTCTCTTTCATTGATATGATGAATTAAGACTATGCTGAAATTACAAAGAAGGAATTTATAGCAGTAATACATACAAATATAAGGACTAGTGAGTGAACTCGGACATTTGAACTAGATTAACACCTCGATAGCACTCTCATCATATCCAAAAGAGGCTGAAAAATAAAATGCAAAGTTTCAAGCACCCTGAATACAATGGAGCCAACGGAAACAAAATAAATGAAATAAATTCCATGGAGGTCTGCTCTTGCAAACTCAGATTTATTGGAAATTGTTGCGTTAATGCCCAAATTCCAGCCAAATCCAACACTAAGCCAAGCCTTCATTCCTCCCCTTCTCATCATTTCTCTTGTTCAGTCTACCAAAGCCCTATCCATAAGACTAAATTCTTGAGAGGTACCCGACGTTCATCTCCATCTTGTTAGCAAAAAAGGAATGTCGAATCAGACACTGAATCTGTAGTAAGTGCCAACAGTGAAGAGATTGAAAGATTTGGAGAAGATAATCAAGAAATTTTAGATCAAGATGACAACTTCGCGGAGGAGCTTAAATCTATTTTTCAGACCAAAGATAAACATTTAAATAGGCGTTGGAGCTCTTGTCTCAAGCTAATTCCTCAATTGGAAATTCCAGATCACTTAAAATCCATAATTGCAGAATGTGGACTTGTTCTAGGTTAAATTTCCCCTCATCAGACGGTTGGAGGTTGTCTTCATGCAAAGATGGCGGGATTGCTCTTGAGCTTTAGGTGTTCTTGAGCATTTTCGGTATAGAGCTTTGTTTTTAGGTTTTGATGATTTTTGTTTGTCAGTTCTGAATAGTTGCCCCAGACCTCCTCTCATTTGGAGCACTTCAATCTTACTGCCCTCAGCTTAGAGTTGCTTTCGTTCTCTTCAAAAGGGTTGTTTTGATGTCTTTCTTTTATTTTAGCGAATGGTAGTTTTTGCTCTAGTTTAATTCATAATTGTCAGAAGCCTGTTGTATTGAAAAAAAAAAGACTGGCCGAATAGAAACAAAAATGAGCCAATACTAAGAAAACACCCCTGATACAATGGGGCTAACAAAACAAGAAGGGAACAAAAGCACAAAAATCAATCCATAAACCAACTCTGTTACCATTACCAATCTTATAGGTGGCAAGAGCTTCAATTTTCATCCAAGATCTTGAAATGCTAATCCACGGACTTCTTAAGCTTAAACTTGATTTTCCAGCCGTGTGCCAATTGAATCAATCATTACCATGGATACTTTTCACAACTTTTCACCATAAAGAGCTTTCTTCCTTGGTATATCTCCAGCCCCACTTAGCGATCAAGGCTAAATTTCTTACCTTCAGACCTCCAAACTTGAGGCCTTCATCCCTTTGTGGACGAGTGACCATACCCTACTTAACCAAATGATTTATTTTGCCTCCTTTATGTCCTTTCCAAAAGAATCTCCTCAATATTCGCTCCATGATTGATATGACCTTTTCAGACATTAGGAAGGAGGACATGTAGTAGGTAGGAAGGTTTGAAAGGACCGATTTACAAAGACTTGCTCTTTCCCCACGTGATAAATTGTATCTTTTCCATTTTTCTAATTTGAGCTTGATTTTATCAATAACGGGCTGCCAGAAAGTGACCTTTTTTGGATAACCACCCAACGATAGGCCAAGATACATGAAGGGCAAATGAGTCACTTTGCAATTCAAAATAGAAGCTACTAAGTTCACCTTATTGTCTTCCACATTAACCCCACATAAGGCTGATTTTTCCCAATTCACCTTTTGGCCGGAGCACCACTCAAACAATTCAATAGTCTTTCTCAAATTCACAACCATATCATCATCAAATTTACAAATATCAAGGTATCATCAGCAAATTGGAGAATAGACACATGAATTTTGTTCTTTTCCCACCAAAAAACCTTCATACAACCTTTTTTCATGAAGTCTCAACAATAGAGCATTTAGCACTTCATTGACAAGTAAAAAGAGGTAGGGTGAGAGCGGGTCACCTTGACGAATACCTCTGGTGGCTAATACTCTACCTTTCGGCCTTCCATTGATGAAAATAGAGAACTTTGGATGGGTGATAGCCCATCAACCATGATATCCAGCGGGGGTCAACAAGTCCCAATCAACCCGATTGAAGGCCTTTTCCATAGCTAGCTTTAGAATCTAACCTTTCTTTTTCTTTGCACGATAATCCTCTACTGCTTCATTTGCAATTAGCACCGGATCCAAGATTTGACGACTCTTTAAAAATGCACTTTGATTGGGTGCAATGATAGTAGGCATTACTTTCTTAAGCCTCTCAGCTAGAACTTTAGCTACAATTTTATATACTAGAGTGGTTAGGCTAACGGGCATAAAGTCTTTTGCAAAGGTGCATCTTCCTTTTTTGGAACCAAACAAATGAAGTTTTCTTTGCCATTTTCATAAAAGTCTGCAAAGAGTTTCAATAAATCTTCTCTAAAGAGATCCCAAAATTTCAAAAAGAACTCTACAATAAAACCATCTGAACCCGGCGCCTTATTCCTTCCAAGAGCCTTAACAGCATTTCTTATTTCCCCCAATGTAAAACGAGAAACCAGCACTTAATTTTGAGCATTTGATACTGAGGGCCATTGGAAATTTAGGGGAATACGCCCAGCATCAATGAATTTGGTGTAAAGTGAGAATAAAAATTAAGAATAAAGGCTTTCAATATCTCAGGAGGAAGTTGGGATCTCCTGGTTATTGATCAATTCCAAAATCACAATCCTCCTCTTTTTTACTGCTAGAAATCTATGGTGAAAAAAGTTGGTATTCTCGTCTCCCAATTTAAGCCAATTAAGCTTACTTTTCTGAATTAGGTTCCTTTCATCTATTCTGTAGATGGCAAGTAAATCTGCTTTCAATGATAACCTCAAAGTTGAATCTATATGCTCATAATCTGAGTTTTCATCTATACTGCCCAGCTTATCAATTTCCTCAATAAGAGCCTTTTCTTGCCTTTTCGTCATTTTCTCTTCCCTTTCCTGCCACTCTTTCAAAACTGTCTTTAATTTCCTCAATTTCATTGAGATAAAAAACCAGCCCAACCTCTCATGAAGGAATTATTTAAGGACCTTACCATAATTTGACAACAATCCTTATTTAGAAGCCAACTATTGCAAAAACAAACTGGGGACAGACAGCATTCAAAGGATTCAGCTTCTAGCAATATAGGAATGTGGTCCGAATGAATACGTACCTATCTAACCACTCGAGTTTTCAAAGCCTTCATCCCAATCGGGTGACACAAGGAATTTGTCAATAAGTGAACGGCAGATCATATTCCCTTTCTAGACCACATAAAGTGACCGTTAGGAAGAGGAATTTCCATTAGTTTGGCAGCCTCAATGAATTTGTTGAATTTCCTCCTGCCTCTTGTTACTCGATCCAAAGGAAATCGATCATGAGTCCATCTAGTTGCATTAAAGTCACCTCCAAGGCACCAAGGGCCACTATAGTAACCCACAAGGGAGGATAGTTCCAGCCATAAGAACTTCCTTTCTCTATAGTTCGTTGGCCCATAAAGATTGGTGATCGAACATTCCTTTTTACATATAGTTTTACATTTAACAGAAACTGAATATGCTCCTTTCAATACTTCGACTACCGAGATCTTACTTTCATCCCACATGGTTAAGATCCCTCTAACTTCCCATATGCTTCACCATTAGTCGAGCCAATTTCTTTTGAGCTCCCCAATGTTTTGATAACCTACATATCAAAATCCTTTTTCTTTGTTTCCTGTATGAGTACCATGTCTGGATTGATCTTCCTTACAAGCTTCCTAATCTCCAAACGCTTGGATGTGTCTCCAAGCCCTCTTGAGTTCCATGAGATGATTTTCATAATGAGCTGCTCGAAACAATTTTGCTTTAATTCTCCCCTTGCTCTGTTTAATTCTTGGTTTAACCAAGAGTGATGCTACAAGCTTCAATAATTGAATGCAAATGTTGAGGAATTGCCTCGTTATCAAGTGGGAGGTATTGATGGTGCTTCTGTGACAAGGACTTCTGGGATATTCTTCTCTTGAAAAAGCTTATTGAGCTCTTGATTTAAGTTGCTCTCTACTAATGCCTCCTCACAAGTCTCCTCAGTTTCAGGACCGTCAAGATCCTCGCTGCTTGTTCTCACGACCGATTTACCATCAGATTCCTATTGACTGAGGAGGGAGGTGCTTGCACTGTCTTGCGGAATACCTTTCACAAATTGAACATTAGTATCTGGAAATTTAAGAATTGATTGATGAAACTGGTTTTGAGATAAAGGAGGTTTGACCTGCCTTTTTTGCGAGATGGTTAGACATTGTGATTGAATACAACAATCTTCCAACAAATTTGAGTTGGCAATTGCAGACCACGACTTGATAAAGGAGGTCTTCTTCTGTGCAAAGTTTCTTGGCAAAGGCTTCAACAGATGTGCTCTTTTTCTTTTAATTCTCAGTAAATCAGGAGAGGTAGGGGACCCTTCGCATTCTTGGGGAAACACAGTAGGATTTATTGTCGTATTAAATTCACCCTTCATCTTCTCTGAAGAGAGATTTTGGTTGCCCGGATTCCTTTCTTTTGATATTGTTCACATGGAATTCCAAAGGTCAGGCTAGCTGTTCTTGGAGTCACGTGAGAAGTGGGTAGGATAATACATTTATTTCCATTGGCTGCTATATCTTGCTGCTTTTTTACCTTCTCTTTCCTCATTAATGGAGACTTTTCATCTGATTGGTTTGCATTCACACCATTGTCTAAGCGTTTCGACCTTGGGGAACCAACTGGACAGTCCAACATCTTCTTCTCCGGCTCCGATGATTTCTTCAGCCATCGTTCTTCAGAAATGCTTCAAATGCATTTCTTGTATATAAAGGAACTGATTGTATTGAAATTAAATATTCCATTTCTACAGACTTAGTTGGAATGAACTCCTTCATCTTTCATAACTTGATTTAATCGTATTAAATCTAGCGGATTTGTGAAATCTGATATACATAAAGGCCCTTTAGTGATATTTGGAGGATCCATGACTTCAATATCTCCAAAATTCAAAAAAATGTTTCGTCTATTGACATCGATGATTTCAATAGTTGAAGGCATAAATCTGCACAAGTTTCTCTTAACAGGAATGTTGGCTTCCGAATAGCTTAGTTGGTTTGGAGTTTCTGTAAGAATCTCCTCTAGGCCCCCAAAGTATTCTCCTAGTGCTTTAAAAGTTTTCTTGCACCAGTATTTCAGACGAAGGTTTTTTATTTTTAGCCATCCTCCATATCCTTTCATTAGTAATGGTTTGCTGTGTTTAAACTTGTTCCACTTTTCAAACCGCAAGTGAGAAGGGCCCAACTCCTTCCACAATCCATTATCATCCATGAGGTCATCTATTGAACCTTCCTCTAATTTGATCAAAGCATTTTTTGCAAACAAAGGATTTATGCTTTGAGAACTTTATATTGAATAGGTCTTCCAAAACTTTCGCTATCTCTTTCCAGTCATCAAACTTGAACAACCTTGAGACTATCCATAGGTTAATAAAATCTTCTTCTAGAACCTCTTCATTTTCTAAACCCAGAATGCATTAATGCTCTGTTTTCCTCCTACCAAAACAGAGGACTGATTGAGAGCAAAAATTTTCCCCTTATCCTTGCTCTGTTTTTCTGATACTAAAATAGAGGAATGACTGAGCCTGGTTTTTTCACGATTTCTGCATAACTTGGACTTTGACTTTAAACTGAAGGTAATTCAGTCCCTTCTGGATTGGCGAGGATCGATTTAGATAGAAGCTGCTTATGTCATTGAGTGTAGTCAAAATTTTCTAAAAAACTCTGCAGCATTTTAAGCAAGGTTTTCCACCCCTTTTGAGAGATGCCTAATTGGATGTGAATGAAGAATCTTCCTCCAAGTTGCTGGCCAAAAAACACATCCGAGAAACCAATCTGAATCCGCTCGAAATTTTGAAATCCTTGTGGCTCCATACTCATCTCTATTCCTCTTACGAAAAAACCCATTAGAAGGTCCCTAAAGTAGTTTTGAAATGGAGTTCATAAACCATCTCAGTTGGGTAGAAGAGAACGGTATAATCTTCTTGGCTTCCACATCTTCAATATTGAATAAACTGCCATCGAACCAAATACAATAAAAAGCCCCTTGTATTTTGCAACTTTCCACTTCTAGTGCAAAATCCTTCTTGGAAACACTTTAATCTTTCTCGAGGCGGAAGATTAACTTTGTGTAAGGCGGTGTAATTAAATCTTCTGAATTATTGTCTTCTTTCTTAAACTAAAAAGTATTTATGAGCTATGGTAAATTTAAACTTATATCACTTTTAAATAATTGCATTCCTGCTACCTCAATTTTTCTTTTTTATTGTTTTCTTAATAACCATATGTAATCCTAATTTTCCTTTCTATAACTTTTTTTTTATTGCTTTTTTTTTTTTTTTTTTTTTTTT
>QLSR01000372.1:1225225-1254600 GCA_031780015.1 Citrullus colocynthis
GGGGGGCATCACGTAGCACTACAATATTCATGAAGATATTATGATTCCTTCAGACAGTACTTCCTTTCTATGGCATTTTTATTATTATTATTTTTATTTTGAAAAGGAAGGATCTTTTCATTGAAGAAATGAAAAGTGACTAATGCTAAAAATACAATGACACCAAAAAATAAAATACACCATAAATATTAAGCTGGAAAAATAAAAATAAAAGCATTCCAATTTAAGCATGAGTCTTGAGTGAAGAATTCTGCAAGAAAAACTTGGAATGAGAGCACTAGGAATAGCAACTTCAAAATGATCTCTTTGATTCCTTCCAAATCAAATTTCATCAAGAATTGTTTTGACCACATTTTGACCAAATCATTTGAGATTTAAGCTTCAAATCTGAACCACATTGTCCTTTCTATACCATTATTTGGATCATATGCATTTGTCACCCATCCATCCTTGATAATAAGCTAACTGCTCAATCCTCCAAACGCTTCTACCTCCTGCATTCGAGATCAATAGAACTGCAAATAGGTTTGACTATAACTCTATTTCTTTGTTTAATTTGTTATCTTAGATCAATGCCACCTACTTCTATTCAAGTCCAAAATAAGAAAAGAAAAGATTAAGAAACCACCTTCCAGATTAATGCTTTTGTTCACTATTACTTTCTTTTCATAGTCTTCAAGGGCGTAGGTGTTCTGATATACTATTTTTGGTTGTTTCTTCTTTTAAGAAAAATGGTATTTTCAACTATTTGTCTCTCTATCTTGAATATTCTATTACTAATTTGTTTCATTTTCTTTCAACAAGAAACAGACTTTTCATCAATGAGTTGAAAAGTGATAAGTATCCTCAATTTCCACGAGGAGTTAAATAGAAATAAAATTATAAACTTGTATTTAGAGATCATAAAAAATGTACAAAATACCCCAACTCATGACAAATAAGTAACAAACAATGGAGATAGGAATACCTCAAAGACTATTTGAACTACCCAATCCTATACGTTCATTCCAAACTCAACTTAAGAAATTCTTTGGTTACTTCTCACTGAATTTTAATAATGGCGTTGTCTACATCAGTCCAAATCAACTTAAGACCCTATTCTCTAAGCCCCCATCTCTATGGATCCTAGTTTCTTGCTCTAGATATATGATAGAAGCAATGTTCTAACGTTTCTATAGGCTTTATTTCATACACATTCAGAATTTTAATAAGGGCGTTGACTACATCAGTCCTAATCAACTTGAGACCCTATTCTCTCAGCCACCCATCTTTATGGATCCTAGTTTCTTGCTCTGGTACCAATATGGTAGAAGCAATGTTCAACATTTTTGTAGGCTTTATTTTATACACATTTAAAATGTTTCTTTCAGTAACGAAGGCAATTTCTACATCCAATTACTTTACAAGTCAACTGTTTAACATATTTGTTATAACTAGTCTAACTAATCGGCAGGTAGTTTGCTTTTCCTAAATGCCTAAGCATTCTACTAAATGTACTGTAAGGAAGCTAGCTTACAAAACATACCTCTCTTGGCAAAGGCTTTAACAGCAATCACATGAGGGTTGTAAAGTCCTGGTGGTCAATCACAACCGTTTCTTGTGTTGTAATGGGATTCTGTGATTCTTTTTAGTTTCATCTACATTACTTTTTTCTTCTTTTTGAGCTTTGTCTCTTTTCATTATATCAATGAATTTCTTTTTCCTATTTCATCGAAAATCATACATTAGTTTTATTTTTTATTTTTTGGTTATTGAGTTAATATATTTGATGGATTAAGTACCATGTGCCTGTACCACCTTTCTTTCTAATATATCTGTTTCTTATATGATTAGGTCTTCTTCACGTCTCCTAATGGGTCATAACGTAGTAAACTAAGCATAGCCATTTTCTTCAACATGGTATACTATTTTGAAAAACTCTATGATTTTTGTCAGTAACCTTTGTGGCCATGATCTTTTTCCCCTCAAAATAGGTCGACACTTTATGTTTTTGACTTTAACCTAGGTCCATTACTGAGCTATCCTTATGATACTCTGCCCAGTTCTACTCTTAGAATGCTTTATCTATCAACTGAGGATGAGAGTAATCACCGGTGGCCAGGGCAATTTTGCAGTGATGGACAATATGTTAGTGGAAAATAAAAATAACCGTGTGAAGCTTTTTTCTTGTTTGTATGATTAAATAAATAGTTATACATTACAGGTTGCTGAGGTAGTTCTACAGGAGGGTCAAAGCTTTGATTTCTCAGTTATCACACAACTGGTGACCATGCTGTCGGCTAGACCTTCAAATGAGATTAAAGGCATAATGTACCTTGTATGTTGGTCAACCTTACCCTTCTCGAGCACGAATAGCTTAGTTTATCTAGACCTCAATGGGAAATTTTATGTCCTCATTAAACCAGGTCAACATTACTGTCATTTATCTAACCCTTGTATTGTTTAAAAATGCTACTCCAGGTTTATAGATCCTTGGCAGAAGTTGTTGGATCTTACTTTGGGTCAATATCTGCCTTTCACACCGATGCCAGACCCTTGCTGTAAGAAGAGTCTTTATGTTCTTTTATTTTATTTTTCTCAATTTGCAGGGTTCAATTCTTGTTGATTTCCATTTTATTATTGCATGTGCTCAACTTTTAAGTTTTTAATCACTTCTTCAAGAGTTAAGGGTCAAGTGGTTCCTGTTAAATCATCAATCAACTCAAAACCTTAAGTTGATGGATTATGGTAAAAATATAAGCAGTTATATCAATAATTTAACATTCTCCTTTCACTTTTGGGTATGGAAATTTGTAGAAAGCCCAACAAGTAAATATCACTATTAATTGGGGAGGAAATGACATTACAATGGTTTAAATACAAGATATCATTCTTATGTACCAATTAACCCAAAATGAGTTGTGGTAAATTTAATCATATCAATAATTGATGTTGTGTTTTGTAACCATTTGGTTCTTGGTTTTTGAAAATTAAGCCTATAAAAACTAGTAAACACTCCTTCCACCTGTATCTTTTTGTTTTATCTAATTCTTTTTTACCAAAGGTTTCAAAGTGATGTAGTTTGTGTTCTGTTGTCCTTGATTAGTTTGCTATTAACTGCTGTAATTAGTTGGTTTCTTCTTTTACCCTCGGGTAGTTGATTTTAGTCGTTACAGTTAGTCAGTTAGTAACAGAGGTAGTCAGGGAGTTGTTTTCCAGCTGGTGGGGAGTTAATTAAACTCCTTGGAGCCTATGAATTGTAGTTCTCTAAATTGTAAAATAACAATTAATCACTGAAAGATAACATTCTTAAATGCTTGATGCTGCGTCAGTTTGGTATTAAATTATCCCCTATGGAGCTCAACTCGGGTTGGAGGTCTTCAGCCTCTCCCCAAAATCCCTCAACCAATGGATCTTGCAAATGGAAGAATCCATGGATTGGATGAGGAAAAAAAGAAAAAAAAAAGAAAAATCATTTTCTTAAGGTGCATCATATGATAGAAAGTATGGCACAACAGATGGAACAATTAATCCTATAAGGATCCAACACGATTAACCAAGAAGGAACAAAGATTGATCCAAACACTAATC
This sequence comes from Citrullus colocynthis, assembly GCA_031780015.1. Classification (NCBI taxonomy): domain Eukaryota; kingdom Viridiplantae; phylum Streptophyta; class Magnoliopsida; order Cucurbitales; family Cucurbitaceae; genus Citrullus; species Citrullus colocynthis. Next base: position 1,228,796 of record QLSR01000372.1, read on the forward strand.
ACCTTAAGTCTCCTTTTTTTTTTTTTTTTTTTTTTTTTTTTTTTTTTTTTTTTTTTTTTTTTTTCTTTTTTCTTTTTCCTTTCTCTTTGTAAAGGAAACATAACTTTTCATTTCATTTTATTTTATTTTTATAGGAAACATCGCTTTTCATTGATGTAATAAAAGAAGACTAAAGCTCAAGATTACAATGAGCCGAAAAGGAAAAGGCAACTCAAAACAAATACAACCAAAAGACCAAAGTTGAAGAAGTCCAGGACAACAAATACAAACAATGGACAAATGTGGACAAATACGGCCCCAAACGTAAGAAAATGACTTTTTACAGCAAGTCCCAAAGACCACCAACTCAAAACTAATAGAACAAATCGACACTATAATGAGGACAAACTAGTAGGATAAACTCCAAGGGAGTGGAAACCTGGGTCAACTTTCATGAATCTAAAAAACAAATTGAGTCAAACCATAGACCAAATCCACAAGATTGAATTCAAAGCAAGATCGTCTAAAGCTGATGAAGAACCCAATCATCTTCGAACAGACAACTTGAAAGCAACCCCATGCTGATCTGCTATAGGATCCAACAGACTTCCCCGCTATTTCATTTGTTCTCCAAAAAACTTTAATGAACACAACACTTAAGTCGTCTCTCTATGACAATTGAGAAAGAGCTATATTTGGATTACAAATCTTTAAGAACTTTGTTGAGGACCAACCGCTTATGTAAGCCAAGAATTAAATTTCATATTGAAAAAGTATCTAATTCACAACCACACTGACTAAGAGGGGTCGGATTATCCCATAACAAATCCACAATCTGCAATTATGGACTTTAAATGTGTTGGAATATCCGACCAAGGCAATGGCTTAAGGCAAGAGTTCCAACCATCTTTTGTTTGTTGTCCTTCGATTTGATAGAAAGCTCCTCCACAAAGTTGTCAACTTGTTATGAATTTTCTTGATTATCTTCCAACCCGTACCTTTCAATCTCTTCTCTGTTGGCTCTCACTATTGAGTTGTTGTCTGAGGCATAATTCCTCTTTTGCTGATGTATAGGGGAGAATCGTCGAGAACCTCTCAGAAATTTGATCACATGGTTGAGGATGTGGAAGACTGAATGCTTGAATTGTTGAGATTGAGAAGGGGAGGATTGATGAACTGACTTGTTGATGGAAATGGCTGGAACGGATACAACAATCTTCCAACAAGTCTGAGTTCACAGGTGCAGATCAGGAATTAATGAAGGATGCTTCCTTTTGTGCGAAATGTCTTGGGAAAGGCTTCAACAAGCGTGATCGTTTTTCAATCACCGGAAAAACAGGGGATGCAGAAAGCTTTCGAGACCTTTGGATAATAATGACTTGGAGAGAGGGAGATTTTTGGATGTTTTAATGCCGACGTCCAACTTTCCTGGAGAGAGAAAAGGGTTGCTTCGTGCTTTTGCCTTTTGAAATTCCCTAGAGGGAAATCCATGGGACGCTCCTTCTGTCATTAATGTAATACATTTGTTGGTTGGGACTACACTAATAATACCATTGGCTTTTTTAATCTGACAAGATCTTTTCTTATCCTTCCTCATTAAATGAGACTCTTTTCCTAGTTGGGTTGTATTCAGCTTCGTCGAAAAAATTCGGGTGTGAAGGATCGCCTAGAACCTTTGGATGTTTCTTCTTCGGCCCCAATGGTTTCTTTAGAACTTGAACTTCTTTTCTTAACAGAGCGTCAACAAGATTTCTTAAAAATAATGGAAATGATTGAATTAAAACTAAATAACCCAACTCTTCTGATTTAAAACTAGAATGAACAGGTAAGTGCTCTCTCCTCTCCTCTCCTCTCGTCTTCCTTCCCCTTCCCTTTCCCATTATGCTTTTCCCTCTTCTGACCTTGGTTCCGGTGAACTTCTCTTCTATTCTCTTGCATCTCTTCTCTTTCATTCTATCCCCATTATCTTCGGTGCCCTTGCCAAGTTCTCCCCCTAGAAAAGCTCCCGCCAGCAAGCTTATTTCGAAAAGTTATATCCGACATTATGGAAATTCAAAGCTGCAAAATCGATGATTCCTTCTTCTGCATCTAGTATGGTTTAGGCTTGTTCTTCGTAGAGGACTTGGATGTCAATAAAGTTCTTGTTTTATCAAGCTCACATTTGCAATGGTTCGTGGAAGCGATTTCAGAGCTCCTTCAGGGTTCAATCAAGAAATGGTTGTGACGGTTTAGGCGCTACAAAATTATCTAGACGCAATTATAATTGATTATGAGGTATGAAGTATGGCCTATCCCAGGAGGTCGACGTTTCATTCACGTGCCATTAAGGGATTTAAACCTTGGGTGGAGTTTATTTTTGAATATGCTGAGCAGTTTCTTGAAGAAAAGAGAACTATTACTATAACTACTACATCAACCATCTTTAACAAATTTGGGACATTATTTTTCTTCTAAGGCAAAGTTAGAGCCTCCAAGAGAACTGGAAAAAAAATTTAGTTATGTGGAATCGGTGCAACCCTCTGCTTAGTAAAGGAAAATCAGAGTATGGAATCATTTTTGGATCCAAAAGAATCCTGAAGTGTTTAAGGAAAATTTCAATTATCTATGGGTTATTTCTAGATTGTTTGTTTTTAATGATTGGATGGAGATTACCAAGACTTTGGAAGAGCTCTTTCAAACCAAGGTGATTATTAATCCACTGTTTGATGAAAATGCTTTGATCAAAATTGATCAAGGAAATTTGAAAGATTTGAAAGGCCCTTGGAAAATGGGAAAAGTTTGGGCCCTATCATTTGCTCTTTAACAAATGGAACAAGTTGCTTCATAGCCGATCTCTCCTAGTAAAAGGTTTTGGAGGATGGATTAAGATTAAAAATCTCCCTTTAGATTTATGTAGAGCTACTTTTGAAGCCATTGGAGCTTATTTTGGGGGACTGGAAATTACTGCATTTGAAACTCTCAATCTTCTTCATTGTTCAGAAGCAAAAATCAAAGTAAATGAGAACTTATGTGGATTCATGCCTTCGACTATTGAGATTAAAGATGTAGTTTGTGGTAATATCTTTCTAAATTTTGGAGATTTTGAGTCAATTGACCTGCCAAAAGTTACTCAAGGCAGTTTATTGATCAATGATTTTACCAACCCCCTTGATTTGTTTCCTTTAAAATAAGTGATGCAAGATGAAGGTGTAGAGTCCATCCCTCAAATTCCGGATTCTCATCCCTTTGATCCTTTACAAAATCTTCTGAGGTTCTCAAAGGAATCCTTTTAATTCATTTTCAGAAGAAGAAGCTAGGTTTGGGCTGCCTTTGGGAGGTTACCCAAAAAAGATGTCCTTTTGGCAACCGGTTATAGATAAAATTCAATTCAAGCTCGACAAATGGAAAAGATACAACCTATCTAGAGGGGGAAGAACCATCCTATGTAAGTCAGTTCTTGCTAGTCTCCCAACTTATTACATGTCCTCTTTCCTTTTGCCGAATAAGGTAGTAAAATTAATTGAACAATCGATGAGAAACTTTTTTTGGGAGGGGCATAAAGATGGTAAACTGAACCATTTGATCAAATGGGAAGTAGTAGTACGAAATCAAAAGGATGGAGGTTTGGGCCTTGGTGGTTTAAAGATAAAAAATCTTGTACTTCAAACTAAATGAGGGTGGAGGTATTTCAATGAAGGAAATTCCCTTTCAAAAGGATGGAGGTTTGGGCCTTGGTGGTTTAAAGATAAAAAATCTTGTACTTCAAACTAAATGAGGGTGGAGGTATTTCAATGAAGGAAATTCCCTTTCGCACCAAGTTATTAAAAGTATTCATGGCCCAAGATTTATTTAATTGGCACACGTCCGGGAAAATCAATCGAAGTCATAGAAGCCCCTGGATCAATATCTCAAGAACATGGATGAAGGTGGAAGCTTTAGCAACTTACAAGCTCGGCTATGGTAGTAGAATTAGATTCTAGATGGATCCGTGGATTAATAATCTGCCACTGAACTTAAAATTTCCTAAACTTTTCAAAATTGCTCTTAATCCACAGGAGACAGTAGTAGGACATTGGGACAGAACTCATAGCTCTTGGTCAGTGGTTTCCTGAAGATTATTAAAAGAAGAGGAATTGGCTGAATTTCAGAATCTAATTGGACTATTATACAGGTGGAAAGTGGCGAATTTTCCTGATAAAAGACTGTGGTCACTTGAATCTGGTTATCATCTTAAAATCTCTTCTCCATTAGAAAAAAGGTTGGAAAAAGCAAGTTGGAAGACTAAAAGCCTCCACCGAGTTAACATATTTATTTGGATACTGCTTTTTGGTGCTTTGAATTGCTTAGAGGTACTTCAAAAGAAACTTCCAAGACACTGTTTGTCCCCTTCAATTTGTCAATTACATATGGCAGCAAATGGATCACACCAGCATATCTCTTTTGATTGCACATATGTGATCAAATGTTGGCAGAATTTTATGGAAGTATTCGGCATAAGCTGGGTTTTTGGTAATTCATTGAGAGAAAATGTTGAGTAGATTCTGGTTGGTCCTCTATTATTATCGAGCACTGAATTGCTCTTGTTTAATGCTGTTAAAGCATTGCTATTTGATCTATGGTTTGAAAGAAATCAGCGGGCTTTTCAAGGCGAAAAGACTGGCAGATCCGATTTGAGTCAGCAAGAATCAACGCTTCTTCGTGGTGTTCTCTCTCCAAGTCCTTCAATGATTACACTGCATAAGACATCAGCTTGAACTGGAAGGCATTTATTATGCAAAATTGATAGTTTTTAGTACTTGATTTAGGCAAAAAGTATTTATTGAGTTGTATCAAAGGATCATATTTCTGTGTTTGGTTTTTTCAAACATTTTGTATCTGGACTTGCTAATATTGGATTGGGACATTGTATTTTGCGTATGATAAGGGTGCTAAGGGGGTGTCAACCGAGCTGAGATGCCCGGGTGTCTCTTGATCCGCACTTTGCTCTTTGTACTATATTTTCATTATATCAATGAAAATTTTGTAAAAAAAAACGAAGAAGCTAGGTTCTTCTAGTTAGTCCAGCCAAAAGAGATAAAAGAGAAAGTGGATGAGCCATTGTTAGTTTCGTGCAAAGAGAATTTGGTGAACTCCTTGTAATTGCAGGGAGCGATCAGGAGGTTGAAGATAATGGTGTGAACAAGGTTCAAGAAATTCTCGAGTCATCATTTATGAGGAAAGAAGCATCTGAATTGGATTTATTGAAAAAAGAGGCAGAGGATCAGCAATCGGTTGATTTGCCCAAGACACTTTCAAAAGAAAATTCAATTTGGCATCGGTTGAAGCAAAAGACAGCCTAATAAGCATTAATGCTAAAAACTTTTCACCTTCAGCCAACTGTTTTCCCGCTTTTCCCCTTCCTTACTCTTGGAAAAAGAGATTTAAAGCACCAACAGCCACAAACACTCATTATGAGTTGGGAAATTAGAACGTTTTGGCTCCTAAACATTTATTGGGCTTTCTCTCTCCAGAAATTAGTGAGCAGTTTTCTTTTTCCTCACCTAATTTAATTAATCCAAGCGGGGAAGACCATCAAACACAAGCAGAAAAAGCCGATGCCCTTCTCCCTCCAGCCATTAATTCCTCGCCATTGTTTCTTGAACCTCCCATTGTTAAGAGAAATTTGCTTCCAATTACAGCATTTCCCAAACATTACTCCTGCAAGGCCTTGTCAATTACCTCAAAAGAAACTGAAGTAAACCTAGACGTACTAGAAGAAAGATGTACTCGGTTGCAACTTCCTTCTCTGGCTGAAAAAAATCATGCTCCAGCTCATCAACTTCTTTTTCCTCTTTTGCTAAGTCAAGGTCTATTATTGCATTCCTAGATTTATCGGTAACTTTTGGTAAAGAACAAGGCTTCCTTCTCCAAAAACTCCTAAGTCTCAAGAATTTTAAGAGGATGATTCTTTAGTAAGCATAAGCAGTGACGACGATACAAAATTCTTAGCATTCAAATCCAACAGATTAGCCAGAAGAAGTCCAAGGGACAGAACTTGCTACACTCTCAAAGTCCGGCTCCTAAAAACCTTGGTCAGAATCCTAGTGAGCTTTTTACTCCATTATCCCCTTCTGAAATTCCATCAAAATTTTCCTCTCTGATTATAGAATGTGGTCTCTTCTTTGTGCAGTTTTCTCACCATTCTCTTGATGTTGAAATCTTAATACCCAAGTTTTCTCAGAAGTTAAAAATGAGTTGCTTTCTTAAAAGCTCTTGTGGTGAAAGTCGGATGTGATTTTTGTTCAAGAATCTCTGTAGATTAGAAGGATTGATTTATCGGTCAAACTTTTGGAGATGTCTCTTCCTACATTTGCTGTTGTAATTAGCAAGGCGGTAGTTCTTGAAGAAGAATCTGGTTTTATTGTGGTTCAAATTTTTGCATCCAAAGATCTTTGGACCTCAAAACAAAAACAATTTACTTGGCCGAGATTTTGGCATTTTGGAAACTCTTGTTTTATCGATTGTTATGTTAAGTATTTGCCTCATTTGTAATTCAATTTGGTTTTGTTTCTAGTTTCTGTTCTATTGGTTCTTATTGGAATTTGAGTAATACACTCTCTTCTTTATTTCAATTGATGAAGTCTTGTTTCCCTTTTAGAAAATTTGAATGAACATCTTCGTCTTGCATAACTTGTTTCAAACGTGGTAAATTGAGTGGATTTGTGAAATCATTAACGAATGAAGGCCCTGTGGTAATTGTTGGAAGATCTGAAGCTTCAATATCTTTTTTTTTTTTTTTTTGAAAAGGAAACATGACTTTTTCATTGATAAAATGAAAAGAGCCAATAGCTCAAAGTACATCGAGACAAAAAAGAGAACAAACAAACAACATAGAATCTGTAAGGAGACAGTTACACAATTGAAAGGACAAAAACATTGGGAATAAAAGAGAACATACAATCGACCAAAGAACACAAGAACAAAAGCCAAAAAAGAAGCAGAATAACTGGTAGTGAAAGAAAGGCCCTAATACGCTTGTTGAGAACAGACTAGACATCCGATGATTGATACTGAGGAAGAGAAAAAGCAAAGGACTGGGATAATCATAATTTGTAAAATTCCACCTAAGCAAACAACCCTAGACTTCCAGTAACTGAAGCAGCCCATGCAAACTAGACATGCTTCCAAAGATGTGCCCAAGCCACTTGTAAACCATGATAGGATCTTTCAAGAGGATATAGACAAAACAACTTCGAAATTGCACGAAGCTTAAATGAAAATCAACCAAGAAAAATACCACAAGCATCAATGATTGAATGGAATTGTTGTAGGATTTCACTCATATCGAGGGGAGTAAAAATGGAAGCTTCAGCCTTACCAAGCAAGGGACCTTCCTCTGCTTGAAATAATTGTTGAAAATCACGGCCAAACCTTTCATCCAAATCTTCTTCCTTGTGGAGCTCCTATGAAACAACATTTTCTAATTCTTCGCAACTTGCACTTGCTATAGAATCTTCATCTGAATCCTTTTCCAAAGCTTGATTGTTATGGCAAATTTTGCTTGAAAAGCTCTCGGAAGGCCTCTAACATAGTAAAGTCTGAATGGGAAAAAGAGATTTGATCTGAGGGGGAGGAATTTGATTTTTCTGGAAACAGACTTAGAACTTAAACTTTAACACAACAATTTTCAAGCAGATCCAGGTTCACAATCAAGGACCAAGAGTTAATAAAAGAAGTCTTTTTCTTGACAAAATGTTTGAGGAAAGGCTTGAGCAAATTGGAGCGTTTCTTTGCCTTCAAAGGGAGAGAAATTTGAACTGGATGAGAAGAAATAGGGCTGTTTTTTGAATGGACCAAAGAGGGAGGGTTTGCAGGGAAAAGGGGGTTGTCGACTCTTGGCTTTCTAAGAGAGATATTGATTGATCTGGCAATTAATTCTTTTTCATTTGACAGGGGCCGACACCATTAATATTTGAAGGGGGTGATCAAAGGGTGGGGGACTGAAAGGCTTTGAAATAACTGCTACAGGCGTGGGGCTACTGCATTTGGGAAGCGCAACGGAAGGAGCTTCGACAACCTTGGTGGCGGGGGCTAATTGAGAGCCTGTCGTCTGGAGTTCATGGGACTCTTCTTGGCAGAGATTTATCTTCACAAAAACTTTCTCTCTCCTCAGTAAATCATGATCAGCAATTCCAACGGATAAGGTAGAGGGACCGACTGACTTTTCCATGCTTTAATGGTGGACTCAATCTGACTAAATCAATTCGATTTGAAAAATCCTTAACAAATAATTCATCTTTAACTTTTGATAGAGGTTCAATAAGTTCAATATCTCCAAAATTTAGAAAAATGGATCCAAGCTTCTCATATGAAATCTCTATAGTGAATGGGATGAAACCACATAAATTTTTTCTAACTTGAATCTTGGAATATTTGATGCAATATCTTTTAGCCCTCCAAAATATGCTCTGATAGCTTCAAATGTTTGTCTACACCAATATTTTAATGGGAGATTCTTAATGGAAATCCATCCTCCGTAACCTTTTGAATACAATGGCCAACTGTGAATAAATTTATTCCACTTTTCAAATTTCAGGTGAAACGAATCATAAGATTACCATCTGCTCGATTTTCAATTAATTCCTCTAGTGACCCTTGGTCCAACGTTATTAAGGCAGTGAACAGGGGATTGATAATGATCTCTAAATGAAAGTAAATTTTTAACTTTTTCGCTATTTCTGACCAATTATTAAACTAGAACAATCTGGTAACTATCCACAACTTGCTAAAATCTTCTTATTTGACTTCAAAATTCTTTAACACCCACTGTTGGGACTTGCTCTGTTTACCTGGGACTAAAACAGGGCCATGTTTCATACATGGAGAAGCTACCCAATCTAAATTTTGTTTTAGGGAAGCAAAAGATGAGAGTTCCCTTCTTGGAAAGCAAGCCTTCGAGGAAGCTTCAAAAATTTTGTGAAACTCTAAGAGCATTAGTGCAATGGAGTACCATCCTTGCATTGCTTCTCCAGAGGGTATATGGATAAAGTATCTTCCTCCAAAGGGTGGCCAAACAACGCATCTCATGGTCCAACTTGAGGAGCTAAGGCACTTAGATAGTTTTGTGGCACCTAAGCCGTCTCCACTGCTTCTCTTAAAGAATCGTGAAATGGATCCCTTAATCAAATCTAAAATATTTTCAACAAACCACTTGAGCTGTGAATTTGATAGGAGAAGGAAGTTGTTGACCTCCAAGTCTTCAACGTAGAATGAACCAGATTCGTGCCAAATACAGAAGTAGTGCCCATCTGCATTGCAACTTTTTACTTCCATACTTCAAAAGAGTGTGTTTAACTGGGAGAGAGAAAGGATGGAACAGGGGCTGATCGGAGTTACTGATTGGAGAAGAGAGGGGGAAGGGGGGAGAAGAGAGAGAAGAGGGCATACTTACCTTTTTCATGTAGACATAGTCTTCATTACTTTTGCAGCATTCTTCCAAGCCAAGTCTCAACACCACGGCTCATCTCTTCATCACTTGCCCATATTCTTACAGACTCGAGAGGCTAATTCTCACTAACTTTGGCTGGCCTGTGGCTACTCCTAACATATTTATGCATGATTGCAATATCCCCAAAATTTTAAAATATGTTTCCTCGATTATAATCTATGATTTCTATGGTTGAAGGCATAAAGCCACACAAGTTTCTTTTCACTTGGATTTTGGCTTTTGAGCCATTTAGTAGGTTAGAGTTTCAGATGCAATATCTTCAAGGCCCTCAAAATAGGTTCCTATTACTTCAAATGTCTTCCTACTCCAGTAATCCAGAGGAAGGTTTTTTTTTTTTTTTTAATTTTAGGCCAACTTTGAAGCCTTTCATCAATAGTGGAAGGGACCCATCGCTTGCTATTTCCCTGGGTCTTCAATTAACTCTTACTGTTCCATCTTCTAGTTTAATCAAGGCGTTCTCCGCAAAACAATGGATTTTTGATAACTTTGGTTTGGAAGAGATCTTCCACGACCATTGCAATCTCTTTCAGTCATTGAACACAAACGACAAGTGGAAGGGACCCATCGCTTGCTATTTCCCTAGGTCTTCAATTAACTCCTCTAGTATTCCATCTTCTAGTTTAATCAAGGCGTTCTCTGCAACACAATGGGTTTTTGATAACTTTGGTTTGGAAGAGATCTTCCAAGACCATTGCAATCTCTTTCAGTAATTGAACACAAACAATCTTGAAACAAACCATAAATTATTGAAATCTTCCATGAAAACTTCTATATTCTTGCGTACCCAAAATGAACTTATGCTTTGTTTTCCTTTTGTTGAAACAGAGGGCAGCCCCAAGTCGGATTCTTTCTTTGTAGTCTTGCTCTGGTTTACTGATACTGAAATAGGGGATTGGCATTAACCTTTTAACTTCACCTTATCTGCATAGCTTGAGCCCTGAACCTGAATGGAAAGTATTTCGGCCCCTGTCGAACTTTGATTGATGGGTCTTGTTTTAGGAAGAAGTTGTTTTTGCCATTGCATGTAATCATATTTTATCAAAAACCCGTTCAACATCTTTAGAAAGGAATTCCATCCCTGCTGAGATACTCCTGAATGGACATAGAATGAAGAATGAACCCCCTTGATGTTGGCCATACTACGCATCTTAGATAGCAACTTGAATCAACGCTAAATTTCGAAATTGTTACTAGTAATCATCTCAAACTTTTTTGAAGTACCTATTGGAAGGGCCTCAGAGTAGTTTTGATATGGAATTGATAAACCATCTTAGTCAGGAGTTTGACAATGGTAGAGTTTTTTTGGCTTCCACGTCCTCAATATGGAAAGAACCTTCCTTGAACCAAATACAGTAGGGCGCGCCATGAACATTACAACTTTCCACCTCTATAACATATGCCATCTTTAAGTTTCCTACTTTCAATTTTGCAAATTGAAATTTTAGTCACTGTAAAAAATGGAGTAGTTTACCAGGGAGGGGTGTCGTCGGAGAAGAGGAAGAAATCTGCTGGAAGGAAGAGAGAGGAGGGAGGAGAGAGAAGAGAGAACTTGCCTTCCCATTTGACCTTGGGGGCTTTTCATTGTTCTCATGCCTAATAGTTGGAAGCAGGTTAATTCATAAATGAAATTTAATTTTTCATTGATGAAATGAAAAGAGACTAATGCTTAAAAATACATTATCCTTCTAGAGAATATAGAAACTAAGAAAAACAAAAGAAGAATAAATACTAATGAGATACAACAAGGAGAAGACTTCAAAATGCAACACACTTAAAACCTAACAAATCAACTCAATCACCCAAAGCTCCTTAACTCCCTCGATTTATAACCTTTTTTTCTTGTTTTTAAGGAAACTATGTTATAACCAATTATCATTATGCCCCTACTAATATTCTACTGATATTCTCAATAAATCCCTATTAGTACTTTTACATACTCCTTCCATGGGTGCTTCCTTGTTGACCCATGACTCGATGGCTTGCAAATATTGTGTTTTGGGCCTTGAGAAATGTTGTTGGGCATTAGATCATATCAAACCAGTTCATCTCTAGAAATATAATCAAATTGGGCTGAAGTTTACATGATTGTGTCTATAATTTGTAATTTATTGATGCAATGTTCTTTCTTAATGTATTCATCTACTTTATTATCAATAAAATGTATTCATATTTATTTCTCAATGTAGTTTTTCCCCTTTTATATTGATGTTCTATTTTCAGATTATTTCTTGCTACTGGGATCACAGAATCTGTCTCTTCACATGCTTGTGCCTTTGCCCTCCGTAAAATTTGTGAAGATGCAACTGCTGTAATCTTTGAACTGCCAAATTTGGAAATTTTGATTTGGATCGGAGAGGTAATATTCTCTCTGATAATTCTGACTGGTCAGCTAAATTTGAAGAAATATGAAATTGTGAAATCCTTAGTGACTGATGTTATAGATGAAGCTAAGAGTTAAATTCAGCACACAATAATGTTGGATGTTATAATAAACGTTTCTCATTAAATGTAATATGCGATGTTTAGAAACTCTATTGGCCTTGAGACGAAATGGATACAATGTAAATTTATGTAAATGAGTTGTTTTGTATTGTTTGCTTTGAGTAGATTTATGTTATTTCTTGTCGTGTTTGTGTAATGATCTCTTGGACTAAGTCTAACTAGCCTTTGGTTTCCTAGAGCATGGAGAAGTTGCATTTGCCTTTGGAGGACGAGGAAGAAGTAGTGAGTGCCGTAAGTTTGATTCTTGGTTCGGTTCCTAATAAAGAACTGAAGAGCAACTTGTTGGCTAGACTGCTTTCATCAAGCTATGAAGCAATTGAGAAACTAGTAAGTTTCTACTTATAACTAGTTTGATATTATCATTTTTTCCTCATTTCATGCTTTATTGGTGTGTTTGGAGATCTCTTACTGCACAAATGAATATTTCAATTAACAATAGATATCTTGCGTCACTACGGCTCTTTCTGAAATCTGGTTTAAAAGGAACTAGCGCATCCTTTAAGACGTGTCACATCCTAGTTTTATTTTTTATAAGATTGCTCAAGTCAAAGCTTTAACATGGTGTTCTCTTCCTAAACACTTTGCTGTTTACTTCATCCAAGATATTTGTCTAATCTGGAATCCTCTTATTGATTATTTAAATCTTTACTTAGTCTTGTGGTTATAGCCCTTATTGGCAAGTCTGAATTCCATATTTGTTTCATCTTATGTATTTTGAGCATTAGACTCATTCATTATTTCAATTCTTATTTCTGTTTTTTATTTTTAATGAAAAAAAAAACAATGGCCATTAGGAAGCATTAATTCTCACCAACTCCCGGACTTCCTCAGTCAACCTCTCGTATAGAAAATGGGAATTTTTCTATTTTTTTTACTTTTTAAGTTATTTTTATTTTTTAAGTAAAGAAAACGTTTCATTGATATAATGAAAAGATTCAATGCTAAAAAATACAAGATAACATAAAAGAGAAGATACAAAGAAAATAATACAATTTTTTTTTTTTTTTTTTAAACAGAAATGAGTCTTCTCATTGAATTAATGAATTGAGACTAATGCTCAAATTACAATATGGATACAAAGAGCACAAAAGAATGAATTAGTGGATCAGGAGGTGCACCTAGGCAGGGGTAGCTCAACTGGTAAACCAAAAACTACAACAAAACCAACCAGTGCAAGGGCCAACTCAAGCTTGAGTTTGAAAATCAAAAGAAAGGCTTGATTAAAAGAAACAGAAACAAATAAGCTGACTGAAGGAGAGAGCTCCAATATAGGCTGATGTCTTGCACCGAATAAGCAACAAAAATTTTGATACCGCACACCACAAAGAAGCATTGAGTCTAGCTGTCTCATATCGAACATCCCATGGTGTTGCTTGAATAAATAAATCTTCAAATATATTGGGAAATGTGCACCAAGAGGACGCAATGTGCTGTACAAACTCAAAACGATCTTACCAAGGAGATGCTTGACAATGCAACTCCCAACAATCCAATCATTACAACTGCTTGATTTGCTTTTGTGGCAGCATTTAAAAGAGATATCCCTGCATTTTGTTCTTGTTGCTTCATTTTCTATGTTGTATTTTTTCTTTTCTTTGTTTGTTTCATTGTAATTTGAGCATTTGATTCATTTCATTAATTCAACGAAAAAGTCTTGTTTCGGTTTTAAAAAAATAATAATAATAATAATAAAAGAGAGATCCCTACAGCAGCACCATCTCCAGCAAGAACAAGTACAACCCCAGCCAAACCTCTACGACCATTTAAGCCTTAAGATGGAGGCAAAGCACAATCATCCCCTCAATAACAAATTCTACTTTAGTTCCTCCTGAATTTCTCGCTCACAGCCAAGCAAAAAATGAATGATTCCTAGTGTAAATTTTCACTACGAGAAGACACCCCAAAGGTCTAGTTACATCTTGATATTCAGCTAATATCGATTCAATTGATGGAGATGCAAAAATATCCTCACTAATAGCTTATATCAGCATTCCTTCACCAGCAACACCAGCGTGTGTAGGCTCATGTCCACAATGGCTACTTGGCATATGTTGCACCTAAAACATCGGCTCGTAAAACGACCTTCACTCATACAAAACCTCTAGTATTCCACGAAAGGGTTATTATGAAAGGCAAAACAAAAACGAAACTCAGTCACTGTTGTTCTTGAGACTGAATTTCAGCCGAAAAATAAATCACAATCTTCATCTAGAGAGATCAAGTTCTGGGGAATTTTTTTCTTGTCAATAGGTTGAATTGATGAAACACCAAGCTTGCCAATCAATTGGGCTTCTCCTGATTGAAATAAGTAATGTAAATTAGTGTCGTATCCATTGTAGAACTCTTCCTCGTCGAGATTCTCCTCTGCTTCCAATCATTCTAATTCATCACTACTGGCACTTGCAATTAATTCTCCATCCAAATCAATCTTGTTAGATCGTGTAGTACTTGACTGAGTGCTCAGGGTACCTCTCACAAAAGGCACATCTGAACAAGGGATTTTGAAATCGGAATAAATAAAAGAGCCAGACATGAGGAGATTTAACTGACTTGTCAGGGAAGATACTAGGAATTTGGATCTTGACACAACAATCTTCAAGCAAGTCTGAGTTAACAATTACTGACCAAGAATTGAGAAATGATGTTTTCTTCCTGATGAAGTGCTTTGGAAATGGCTTCAATAGGTGAGTTCTTTTTTTTTGAACCCGACGCAAGAAAGAAAATAATACAATTACTAAACATAAAAAGCATTCCAATTCTAGCAAATGTCCTGAATGGAATAATCAACCGAAGCTTTGGATAGAGAACACCACAAGGAATGCAAATATTGGTAAGAAATGATTTACAAAGGATGAGTCTACCTACTTTAGGTAAAAATGTCCTTTGTCCTTTCTTACGGTGATGTTGAGGCGCGCCTAGGTGCTTGCCTATGGGGAGGACAAGCAAGGATTAAAATATTAATGTCGATATCAATATCGACATTTCAATTTTATGGATATATCAACAAATATCGATATTGATGGATATTTCTATAAGTCACGAATTTTATCAAATTTATTTTGGTTAATAATTAAGTTATTTTTACTCTCAAACTAATTTATGGATATTATTATTAGTATTCATGTTCATTTTGGACTAAATAGATGACATTTTTTATGTTTTACAAGCATTAATAAAAGATTTGGAGATATCCTTAGATATTTAATATTGCCTTCGATTTATGGATATATCGATGGATATAACGACATGGCCACGTATATTTTCATCTTTGAGGACGAGGAAAGAGTAGGCTGTATTGCCTTGCAAATACTAAGGGTGATAACTTCAATAAGGCACTCACGTTTTGCATCTTTCAGTTGCCTTGGACCTATGTTCGAGATGAACGGCTGCTTGTCTTCATGAGGACAAACACTTCTTCAATTCTTTGATTAAGGAGAAGAATTGAAGATTGGATGTTCTTGAGCTGGTGGTCCACTTGAATCATTAACATCGTGGGATAATTTCCCGTTCTTATGAATTCTATGCAATCATTAGTAAACTGAATCATTAGTAAATTAAAAGAAGCGTGTTTCATTTTTCAGGTTGATGAAGATAATGCATTATCTTTGAGACAAAATCCTGCTACTTACACAAAAATCTTAACTTCTGCTGTGAGGGGCCTGTATAGGTATCATGATTAAATAACTTGTTGCAAGTTAGGGTTTTACTTTTTTATATTGTTTTGTATGTGCTTAACAGTTATTTTCTTATATATGTTTATAGCTGAATTTTTCGTTTCCATTATGTTTAGACTCGGAGTAGATTTTTTGCATATTTGATTGTCAGTTTCCTGGTATAAATCCAATTCTTGTTCTAGTGGTTACTTAAATTTGAAGCTACAGAACTCACTTTTTTCATAAATGTCTAAATTTAATAAGATTGGAAACTGAAATTAGGTGGCATCAATTCGAAATTGGAACTTATATATGATGGACAAGCTGAGCTAGGACTCTGGAGTTTAATTTATCTAATACTTCAGTGTCATAATGGCTAAATTTAGGTCAAAAGTCAACATAGATTCTTCCCCGCATTGAGTTGTGCTGTCAGCTGGTTGAAGAAGTATACCAAGGTGAGGGGTGTCCGTAATGTAGCAAAGAATGCATTTAAGAGCCTGCCAATGACCTATGTAGGGGCATGAGAGTGCTGACTCAGTTAAGGAGAAGGCAAGATCAGGGCGGGTAAGGAGATAATGAAGAGAGCCAATGATGCTGTGATATAACAAAGGGTCATGAAAAGCCTCAGAGGAAGAGGCAGCAGAGAAGGATTGGGTGGTCATAGGGGTAGGAGCTGGCTTGATGTGAGATAGAGATAACCGCTTGAGAAGATCGTGCCACAAGTGGATTGAGATAAGTGAAAACCATGTGGAGAACGGCAAATTTGAATGCCCAAGAAATAATGCACATCCCCAAGATCACGGATGACAAACTTTTGATGGAGGTGGGACACAAACTGATCAAGAAGTTGTGTGGAAGAGCCAGTGAGAAGAATGTCATCAACATAGACAAGTAGTAGGATAAAATGGTGCTTGGACTGATAATAAAACAAAGAGGAATCAACTTTGGAGTAGAGGAAGTGCGATTGAACTAAGGTAAGATGAAGCTGATCGTACCAAGCTCGAGGGGCTTGTTTAAGGCCGTAGAGAGCCTTCTGCAAGCGACAAACATGAGGCTTAAGAGGATCAGCAAAACCTTTAGGCTGGGGCATGCAGACAACCTCCTTCATCAGTCCATTAAGCAAGGCATTGTTGACATCCAATTGACGAACTAACCAAATTCCATGTAGCAGCAAGGGAAAGTATCAGATGAATGGTGACAGGTTTGATGATAGGGCTGTAGGTCTCATGAAAGTCGATGCCGAGAGTTAAAGAGAAGCCTTTGGCTACTTGTTGTGCCTTATAACGTTGGATGGAGCCATCAACAGTTCGTTTGAGTTTGAAGACCCATTTGTTGCCAACAAGGTGTTGAGATGGGTCAGGAGGAAAAAGACCTGGGTGTGATTCCGTTTAAGAGCAATAATTTCATCCGTCATTGCTTGATGCCAAATGACAATAGAGGCAACATCAAAAAACTGAAGAGGCTCAGTCTGAGTCCAATCGATGGGAGAACTATGATTAGAGAAACACCCAAAGAATTGACAAGGTTTAGAGATGCCAACTTTGCCTCTAGTGTCCATGGAATGAGTATTTGAAGGGGGAATAATGGGAGTTGAAATGTTATGGTCTAGGGAGGGTAGAGGAGCAGCGGGATCAAGGTGTGTGTAATGGTTTAGTAGATGGGGAAGATGGTGAGGAAGGGGAGTTGTGATTGGAAGAAGGTGAGGACAAGTTGTCCGAAATTGGGGAGGATGGTAAAGGTGTGAGAGGGCTTTGCAAAGCTAGAGGCATAGTAGAGGATATGCGGAAAGAGTCAATATGTGGAGGAGAATGGACATGGACAGGTAGCCAAGATAATATAGAAATCAAAGTATTGTTAGAGGGACTTTAGTTTTGAAGGAAGCCACTTGAAAAAGGGAAGTCATCTTCATTGAAGCATACATGTCGAGAAGTATACATTCGGCCAGATGAACTGAGACAACGATACCCTTTATGACTGCCACAATACCCCAAAATACACATTTCTCAGTGTCAAAATCAAACTTGTGAGACTGATATGGTTTGAGACATGGGAAACAAGCTGAGCCAAAAGACCTGAGATCATGATAGTTAGGAGAAGACTTATGCAACAAGGTGAAAGGTTTTTATGTTAATTTATGTCATAATGTGATATTATTTGATATTATTTGCTGTAATTAGTCCATAGGATTTTTTTCCTTGTCTGTCAATATTTCCTTATTTGGTTAAATCTATATTCTATTTTAAGTTAGGACTTTGTACCCTTGTAAAGGTAAGAATGAAAGGTATCTTTCATAAAAAAGAAATAACCCTTTTTTTCCACATGGTATTAGAGTAGTCAAACAAGAAAAAACCTTACAAAGTTTCCAAACCATTTTACTTAATTCATAGTGATGTTTGAGGTCCATCCAAAGTTTTGACACATAGTGGCAATAGTTGGTTTGTTACATTTATTGATGATCGCACTCGATTAACGTGGGTTTACTTGTTTACAAAAAAAACTTAAGTCAAGGAAATTTTTGTTTGCTCTTATAACATGGTTGAAAATCAATTTCAAACTAAATTAAGCATCCTACACTTTGATAATGGGACTGAATACTTCAACGTGCTTTTAGCTGATTTCTTTAAAGGGCATTTTTCATCAATCCACTTGTCGAGATACTCCCCAACAAAATGGCATTGCTGAACGAAAAATAGGCATTTATTTGATGTTGCACATGCCATTATGTTTTATATGCACGTTCCTCAGTACTTGTGGGGCGATACAATTTTCACGGCTGCGTACCTTATCAATCGAATGTCTTCCAAAGTTTTGAATTTCAAAACCCCTATAAATACTTTTAAGGATTCATTTTCTCTTGTTCGTTTGTGGTCTGATTTACCTCTTAAAGTCTTTGGGTGTACTGCTTATGTTCATGTTCCAAGTTTTTCTCGGTCTAAACTTGATCCTAGGGCCCTTAAGTGTATTTTTCTTGGTTATGCCTCTGACAAAAAGGGATATAGGTGTTTTGACCCTCTCACTCAAAAATACATTGAGAGTTTGGATGTGGTGTTTTTGGAACATAAATCGTTTTTTGACAAAAATTCTCTTCAGGGGAAGATATCCAACCTTGAAGATCATTTTTGAGATACATCTCCTCTCCCTTCGTTCATCTATCCTGAACCTAATAGCTTCATAATGCCAAACATAGAAAATTCAACTTCAGGGGGAGAAACACTCCGAAGAGATCTCAATGATCGACAACCTGAACTTCAGGTTTATACTAGAAGGACGTTCAGTCAAAGTGATCAAGATCAAAGAGGCGACGTGCCATGCACTCAATCAAATACCCTAACGAATGATGTTGAAAATTCAGGTAATCCTCCTTTGATTCCAATTTCCTCAGCTTCTCAAAATCCCTTGTCTGACCTTGACATTCCAATAGCCCACAGGAAAGGTGTTCGTCAGTGTACTAAATACCCCATTGCAAACTACATTTCATATCATAGATTGTCTGATGATTACAGAGCTTTCACCTCTAGGATAACAAATCTGCTGAAAATATTTATTTCTCTTATTATTCTTTGTTAGACAAGGGTTTTCTTAAATAAAAGAAAACCTATTATAAATAAGGAAAGAATAAATATTAGCAAATATCTTTTGTTCAAATCGGGATTTCATAAACTAAGAACCAGTGCAGTTGAAATCAAAATATCCGTATTCGGAAGTAATCACCTACTCGATTGAAAGACATAGCTTTTATAACTGCTTTTCCTTAGAGTACCTTTCAAATATCTCAAGATTTTAAAGACAGCTTCAAAATGAGTTGGCCCAAGGGCATGCATGAACTGGCTTACCATATTAACTGCAAAGGCAATGTCGGGATGTTTGTGAGAGAGGTATATTAGTTTTCCCACAATTCTCTGGTACTTCCAATTTTAAGTTCTACACAATGGGAGTTTCTGCAATTCTGCAACCAAGTAAACCTATCTCTTTGAGTAGATCAAAGATATACTTCCTTTGATTGACAAGAATACCACTTTTAGAGCTAGCAAACTCCATGCCAAGGAAGTACTTTAAGGATCTTAGGTCTTTGATCTTGAAATCATTCGCCAAAATTTTCCTTTACAATAGACATTCCTATCTCATCATTCCCTGTAAGTATGATATCATCGACATACACTATCAGAACAATAACCTTGTCATTTTCCGTATGCTTGTAGAACATAGTGTGATCTGCTTGACTTTGGCTGAATCCATAGCTTGCGACTGCCTTTCCAAAACATTCAAACCAAGCTCTAGGAAACTGTTTAAGGCCGTATAGTGATTTTTTTAGTTTATATACCTTGTTAATCCCAAGATCTGTTCAAAACCAGGTGGTAAGTCCATAAATACTTCTTCTTCAAGTTCCCCATCAAGAAACGCATTTTTAACATCGAGTTGATAAAGCAGCCAATCAAAATTAACTGCAAAAGAGGGTAAAATTCTAATTGAGTTAATTTTAGCTTCAAGGGCAAATGTCTCTTGATAATCAATTCCATAGGTTTGGGTGAACCTCTTAACCACTAATTTGGTTTTGTATCTTTCGATACTACCATCAGCATTACATTTTACCATGAAAACCTACTTACATCCCACTGCTTTCTTGTCTTCTGGTAGATCAACTATGTCTCAAGTACCACTTTGTTTCAGCGCGTTCATCTCTTCCATCACTGCTAATTTCCAATTCGAATCATTTAGGGCTTCCTGTATATTCTTTGGAACAAATAGGTTGGTTATTTTGGATGTGGAAGCTCTATGACTATCAGACAATCCATGATAGGAGAGACAGTTTGGAATGAGATATTTTGTACATTGGCGGGTAGCTTTTCTCTGGGAAATTGGAATATCAAGATCAGAGACGTTTCAGGCAACATATTATGAGAGGAAGGGCTAAGAGACATACCCGGATTTTCAGGATCATTCACTGAAGTATCAGATTGGTCCTATGTTAGCTTGATTGTCTAATTTCTATCCCTTTGAGTTATGTTTCTTCTAGTATAAAACTGAAGTTCAGGATTTCGACCTGTCAAATCTGTTTGTAGTGTTTCTCTCCCTGTTGGAGAATTTTCCACTTTTGGGATCGAAGGACTAGAGCTCATAATTTCAAGACTAATGGTGTTTGGGAGAGGTCAAGTGTCCCAAAAGTTCTCTTCAAGGAGAGATGACTCCCCCTGAAGAGAAGTTGGGCTTAAAAAATATTGATTTTCCACGAAGGACACATTCATACTCTCAAAATACTTGTTAGTCAAGGGATCAAAACATTTGTACGCCTTCTTAAGAGGAACATAGCCGACAAAAACACATTTAATGGCCCGAGGATCCAATTTAGTTTGGGAAAGGAGAGTTCCATGAACATAAGTAGTACACCCAAAAACTTTTAAAGGTAACTCCGAGAATAGTCAGGCAGTAGGAAAAAACTCTTTGAGGTGCTGTAGAGGAGTTTTAAAATTCAACACCGTAGTAGGCATTCTATTGATTAGTTAACTAGTGGTTAGAACGACGTCCCCCACAATTATTTTAGAACATGCATAGAAAACATAAAGGCATGAGCAACTTCAAGCAAATAATGATTTTTCTGTTCAGCAACGCCATTTTGCTGAGGAGTATCGCGACATGTAGCTTGATGAACGATACCCTTATCATGTAAAAAGGTGGTTAGTGGCGCTAATAAATTCAGACCCATTATCAGAGTGAAGAATGCGAACTTTAGCTTGAAATTGAGTCTCAATCATTTTATAAAAACGAACAAAGACCCCTTTTACATCCGAATTTTTTGTGAGCAAGTAAAGCTAAGTTAAACGAGTGTGATCATAGATAAAGGTAATAAACCAACGCTTGCCATTTTTAGTGAAAACCTTAGACGGACCCCAAACATCAGTATGAATTAAGTAAAAGGGTGATGAAGACTTATAGGATTTGGGTGAAAAAGTAGATCGATGATATTTGGCAAAAATGCAGTATTCACATTGAAAAACAGAACAATCAATTCCTTTAAATAAATCAAAAAACAAGTATTTCAAATAAACGAAATTAGGATGTCCTGATCTACGATGCCAAAGCATAATAGTTTCTCGAACAGAAAGAGAACTGCCACTACTCAAGCCCTAAATCTTTTTATAACTAGTTGAAACTTCATCAAAGTAATAGAGACCATCAATCATCCTAGCATGTCCAATCGTCTCCGCCGAGTCCTCCTGAAAAAGATAATAGGTTTCACAAAAGATAACACAGCAGTTAGCATCCTTTGCTCACAGATAATAAATTACAAGTTAGTTGAGGAACATGAAGGACAGAACGTAGTATGAGTTTTGTACTTAGGGGAATAGTTCCTTTGCCTGCAATAGATGTAAAACTACCATGGGCAATACGGACTTTTTCTTTACGATAAACAGGGGAGTATGATTCAAATAAACAAGAGAAACTAGTGATATGATCAGTAGCTCTGGAATCGATGATCCACGGAAAGGAATCTAGACACGAGAGAGCTCGAAGGGAATTACCTGTTGTGCCAATGAAACACTAGGATGACCTGATGAATTGGATTTTAACAGTTTCAAGATTTGATCAATTTGCTCTTTAGTGGACTGGAATCAACAATATTCGCATTGGAGGCATGCTGATGGGAATTTCTCTCAAATTGCTTAGAGCTCTTCCAATTTGCAAGTTTGCCATGTAGTTTCCAACAAGTTTCCCTCGTATCACGGGGTTGGTTGCAATGATCACACCAAACGCTAGGCTTGTCATGAGTTTTGTTGGATTGATCAAAAGCTTTCATTGCAGTATTTTCAATTCCTAACACAGAACTTTCAACTGAGTCAACTGCCTTCTTTCCAATCATAACATTCGTGCGGCTTTCCTCCCTGCGAACGTCAGAAAAAACATCGTTAATATTTGGAAGAGTACTTTTCCCAAGTATCCTGCCTCTAACCTCATGAAACTCAACATTGAGGCCAACAAAGAATTTGTAAATGCAACCATTTTCAACAGTTTTCCGATAATGTTTTTGGTCGTCTGTGGATTTCCACTCATATGTATCAAATAGATCAAGTGCTTGCCACATCCTCTTTAGAGAGTGAAAATATTGTGTAACTGAGTTACCTCCTTGTCGTATATCACCCAACTTAAGATTTAGCTCGAACACTTGTGACTGGACCCAAATCAAAATACATTTGAGTCACACTATCCCATAATTCCTTGGCAGTAGTTTAGCACATGTAGTTACTACTGATGTCTTTTGCCATAGAATTAATGAGCCATGTCATAACCATGGAGTTTTCCGCATCCCACACAGCAAATAAAGGGTCATCTGGACTTGGAGTGATTTTCTCTCCGGTGAGATAACCAGTCTCCCCTTGGCTACGAATATACATCTAAACACTCTGGGACCAACGAAGAAAGTTATTCCCATTAAGTTGAATGATGGTGATTTGGACAGTGGGAGTGTTGGAATGAATCCGACTGTCGAAGACTTTGGCAGCAGATACCTTAGTCTTTGACATGTTGAAAAGATAAAAACACAAAACCCAAACAACAACAGATCTGAAAAAAAAAAAAAAAAAAAGGAACCAAAAAGGTTTTAATAATAAAAACGTCCGACTTAGCAGCAGAAACGAGAAACCACCGGAGAATGTTGGAACTGACTGGTAGATGCTCGAACAATGGCACAGACTTGGTCGACCGGCGGATAAGGAGTGAACCCAGGCGCCTTACCACATACCTGACAAATCAATTTGGGAGATCTTCCACCACGACCCCTACCTCGACCTCTAGTGTTTTTTGAGTTGAAGGATCGAGATTGATTGTTGAAGGATGATCCTTTTCTAGGATTTGTGGTAGCAACATTTGCTAAGGGTTGGTTGATAGAAAGCAACCCCTTGTAGGTCTACCATTGTTCTTGACGATTTTCATAGGTAAGCAAACGATTTTGCATAGTAGTCCAGCTCAAGTCTTGGTTTTGTAAGACAACTACAATGGAAGTGTACTCATCAAGTCCTGCAATCACGTATGAAATTAGATCCCGGTACTAACTGGTGAACCAGCCAAATGTAAATTATCAGCAAAGCCCTTCATTAAAGCTACATATTCTGCCATCTTGGTACTTCCTTTCCTCATTTGTTGGATCATCCTTTTGAGACAATCTTGCTGAGAAGAGGCTTGAAGCCCATAGAACTCTTGCAATGCTTCCCATAAGTCCTTTGCTCGTATTGTACCTAGTGACTTGGGATGCCACCTCTCCCGTCATTGAGTTGTACAACCACCCAATAAGTAGTTGATAAGCTGCTATCCAGATATCATATTCCGGATTTGGGAGTAACAGACCCTAGGGTTCATCCTCTGAGGGAGGAAGAATAATAGACATTTTAGGACAGACATTCTTACCAATGAGATGTCCTTCGAGTTTGTAGCTACGAAGGATTGGGAGAGCAATGTTCTGCCACAGCAAGAAGTTGGTGTGATCCATCTTGATTGAAGTCGCTTGATTCAATAGATTTACAAATGCAATAGTATCGACTAGGCAGGTTCTGGATCTAACTTCATACGCATCAAGATTCTTCTTCACATAAGCGAACTCGGTTGCTGTTTTCATAAGAGAGGGATTAGGAGTGGGAGTTCCCAAAACAGGCTAAGGATCGTCATTGACATTAGCCATTCTTGCTATGATACCAAATTGGAGTTTGAACAAGTTTAAGAATCAGAAAAAATGCTCAAAGTGTTGTGTATTCGTAAGTGATGCTTAATAGTAAAGATGGGAAAGATATAAATACAATGAGAAAGGAGAGCAAATAGAGTACATTGACAAGACAATAGAGAAGTGGTTGAACCACCACAACCTAACCAAACCAACTACAGATAAGACAATACAAAGGAGACTCAAAGTACAGTAGCTAAGTACAAGTAGTAGGTGCTGACTGAGCTGTAACACACACCAATAATAAACATTTCCAGATATTACATCCATTTACTTCTTGAGTCTTATCAAGTCCATGGAGTTATCGTATTAGCATGGTCACACACCAGCCGTTGTCTCTTTTTCCCTTACAAGCATGGTTTTGTTTGACTAACATGTGTAAAATGCTCAATCAGTTATGATTTTCCTGTATAACATAGAACGTTTGCTGCACAAACCCTTATGTCTGGTTGTTTTGTTTTCAGGATGGGAACTGTATTTAGCCATCTAGCTACGTCTTTGTCAACTGAGCCTACTCTGGATGATCCTATGTTCTCTTTGTTGATAGTTTTCTGGCCAATGCTAGAGAAACTTCTAAGGTGTGAACATATGGAGAATGGTAATCTCTCTGCAGCAGCTTGTCGTGCTCTATCTTTAGCCATCCAGTCTTCAGGTTTGCTGTCTATCTTTTGAGTACTTTGGTTTCTGTCTTCTACTAGACCCATCCATTTAATGTTTAATATGCAGGTCAACACTTTGTTGCATTGCTGCCGAAAGTCTTAGATTGCTTATCGACAAATTTTGTTTTGTTCCATGGTCATGAATGTTACATCAAAACAGGTACATTATGTTACCCTTTATTGCAGTTATTATCTTCATTCGATGATGTGGAAAAGTGTGATGTAGAATGATCGGCAGTGGTTTTAGAAACTTAGTTGAGTTGTTAGTTGTTTTAGTTTGTAGTTATATATATATATATATATATGTTTTAACTAGAAACATCTCCTCATTGATATTATGAAAAGGAATGAGTGTTTGAAGGATACAAAGTTGCAAAGGGAGTGAAAAAAAAAATAACAAATAGCAAATATAACCAAATAGATTAGCCAGCCATGAAAAGTAGACTTTTGGTTAAACAGAAAATACAATCATTTATTTATCCGGTTAAGTAGATTTTTGGTTAATCCATTAAACCTCCAAAAATAGAGGGTTAATCTCTTGTATACATTTGAGAGCAGTTTAATTGTCCTTGTTCTTGTACCTTCAGAGGGAGAGATCCATCTGCTATTTGAACTGAGGGGTAACTAGGGTGTGGTTTGAACTAATGGAAAACATGAATGTCGTGCGGTAGAATCCACAATTGTTGTTTATTGTGTTGTACTGAAAAACAATGAGTGTTAATTTCTTGATGAGCAATATAGTATATAAAGGATACAGTCATCTGTTTTGGCATGTTGGAAGATGGAACCGACAAACTATTCTCCACCCCCCCCCCCCCCCCCCCCCCCCCCCCCCCCCC